>JAODAL010012349.1:0-95782 GCA_025379985.1 Phyllomedusa bahiana
GAGGGGGGCCCGGGTAGACCCCTTTGGGCGGGATCCATGGCCAAATCGAACTGTTACGGATGGGGTAGTGATCCCTGGACCCCCACAACGATATGAAGCCACGCCAACTGTTTAAAAAAAAATTGGGGTGGTTGTAAGAGGGAAAAAGGGGTGTTGGGGGGGTTTTATTAAGTGTAGATATTGTTGGGGGGGAAAGGAGGTGTTGCGGGGAAAAATCGGAAGGGGGCCGTAGTCGGGACAGGCAAAAGGGCGGACGGGCGGCAAGGTTCGGGTCAAGGGGGACGGAGAAAAGGGTACGGTCACATAAACGGAACAAGACTCTTGGGAACCTACCCTCCCAGGCACAAGGCACATCGATTCGGCAAAGTGCTGGGGAAGAGCGGGGCCTAAAATGGGGGACCGTGCCCGGTGAAACCCAATCACTGGGGCACTGCCCCTTTAAAATTTTCCCCCGGCAGTCCCGCGGCGCGCTCTAGAGGGCGCGCGTGCACCCGGCCGGGCAGCAGGAGCGGGCCCAGGAGGGGAACCGGGAACGTGGACGGGTAAGTGTTCCCGTGACATCCCGGGGTGTCCGCGGCCCAGCGGGGAGAAACTGGCTCGAGGGGTGGTCCATCCTCCCCACCGCAGCAGGGCCCAGGGGGCACCATACCATTGCACCCAGAAAAGGCCCCCCACCTCTGAGAAGGGATGTTTCTCTTTGCCATCATCTCCCGGGTCCAGATGCCCCTGTTCCTCGCTACTCATGGCGTCAGCATCTTTGCGGGGCGATTGCAAAGAGACAACAGTATGCGTCCAACCATCCTAAGGTACAGAAGCTGACCATGCTCCTGTCCAAGTTGTTTTTACTGCAGTCCCCCCCTTTCCAAAAGGTGGCTTTTCACCATTCAAGAACGAAGGGTTGTGCCGAGCCCAGATGGAGAGTTCCAAGCCGTAATTTATTTTCCAAAAAAACATACCACACTTCATAAATATGTAGAACAGAAGGGGGGCCCGTCCTTGGCATCGGGTTTGTTCCCAAAGGGGCATGGCAGCGTGGCGTCTGGGCTGTAACTATGGTTTAGGGGCCAAATATTGTCCCCTTTACAGCCCCTTTGGGTGAAAGAGCTTCCCGCCAGGCTACCAAAAACTTGGACAGGAAAACCCGCTTTCTCCTCCATTGCAAATGGTCCCGCGCCATTGCCCCTCCTCCTCCCCCACCACCACCCCCTCTCAGCCTCCACAATTACTACTCCACATACCACATGTGTAGGGCCACAGAGGTGTCCCGCAGTTCTACACCTGGCTTGTCTCGGCGACAAAGTCACACAGGGGGGGGAACTGCTCCGCGTCATGCAGCAAGAAATCGATGTGTGGTTTTCTCCGCGCCATCTGCAAATCGGAACCATAGTGTCGGACAATGGCAGGAACATGGTGTCCGTGTTGCACTGAGGAGGAATGGTCCATGTGCCCTGCATGGCACACATGTCCAATCTGGGTGTGAAAAAGTTCCTGAAGAGTTCCACTGATCTTCAGAAGATTCTGAAAATGGCCAGGAAACTGTGCATGCACTTTATCCATTCCTACAAAGCCAGGAACACCCTCCTCAAGTTGCAGCGGCAGAACGGCCTCCCCCAACACACTCTGATATGCAATGTTTCCACCCATTGGAATTCCAGCCTGCACATGTTGGACCGACTATATGAACAGAGAAAGGCCATTAACGATTTTTTGATGATCCAGGCGGACAGGAGTACTCCCCTGTGTAACCTTTAAGTCAGCCAGTGGCAGCTCATGCGTGACACCTGCCGTTTGTTGAGGCCATTCGAGGAGGCGACGTTACTTGTCAGTCGCCGGGACTACGGGATGAATAACATCATTCCACTGCTTCATGTCCTGGAACAGATGCTGAAAAATCTGTCTGGGCATGGGACTGGAGACGTTGCAACTACATCTCGTGGCCAAATGAGTCCGGTGGGGACATAAATGGAGTAGGAGGAGGAGGAGTGTGGAGCAGAAGACTTGTCTGGTGAAATGAGTGGATTTTCTTGCCAGGTGACAAGAGAGGAGGAGCAGGAGCAGCTGGAGGATGGAGATGAGGAAGACGAGGCAGATGACACGCAAGCACCGTGACAGTATAAAGTGGAGATGGAGGCAGGGAGCCCCTCGGAGTCACTTGTGCAGATGGCCCGCAGTATGCTGATTTGCCTGGCTAGTGACAGCCGAATAGTCACCATCCGGCAGAGGGATGACTTCTGGCTCTCCACCCTATTGGACCCTCGCTACCGGTACAAAATGCTGCTGAGAGGGAGGACAAACTCAAATACTATAGGGAAATCCTCCGTAGTCAGTTGGCCGCTGCCTATGTGCTCCATCGTCCCTCCTCTGACAGGTCTGACCGGGAGGTTCTTCAGCGCTCACGTACCCCTAAAACCTAGGCCAGCGGCGGCTGGGGGACGGTGGGGGGGGGGGAGGAGCAGTACCAGCTCTCATCAGCAGCAACCTATTCTGGAGTCACTGATTATGCAGCTTCCTTCACTCCGCCTAAAATGTGGGGGGGAAAAGGAGGGTCAGTGTTGCACAGCAGCAGCAGCATGACCTGGGAACAGACCCTGAAACCAACAGGTCGATGGCCTAAGCTTGACAGCACACTGGCCACCGCCAGTTAGAAGAACCGCTGGTACAACTAGGCAGCCAAACTGGATGTGTGTGGCCGCAACTTGCCGATGTTCACATGGAGAAGCATATCGCTGTCCCTGGTCCTGGTAGATGTGGCAGACGAAGCGGGTGTTCATGTGGCGGTGGCCATCGTTACCTGCCAATGAGGGGGAACCTGCGGCTTAGTCCACGTGAAATGTGGAACGACAGACCTTTGTACAAGAGAATCAGATGCGTGGATCGGGTCCAGATTTCCAGCAGCCATGCCTTATGTGCGGTCAGACTACAATCAGTCATGACGCCTTCACCCAAACTTTGAGAAATGTAGTCTGGGTTCAAACTACCATCCTCAGCCACTATTCTGATGTCGCAACCCGCCTGAATGCCACACATCTTGCTGACAAGTTTCTCCGTCTGCCACCAACCCTCAACCCCTTTACCATTACATGCCACCGCCCCGTACCCCACACTGACATAGTGTGTATCCGACACAAAGCACCGTAATGCTGCTGGCTGCTGTAATTGCTGGTGCGTGACAACACACAGTGTCATTTGTTCCACTCTCAGACTACTCAAACTGCTGGCGCTTGCTGTTGCTGCTGTGGTCACCTCCACACAGAGGTCATTGTCCATTCCTCTGACCCTCATGCTGTTTGCTCCAACCGCCGTCAACCGGTCCACACTCTTGTCATTGTGCAACTCAGATGGCCCTTACTCCTAATTTTGTGCCACCGTGCCGAGAATGTCATTGTGCCACTGTCTGACATCATGCTGCTGCTGCCGTACCTCCGCACTGTGTCATTGTGGCCACTCTGTGGCCTATTCCTGTTTTTTGCCACCCCCAGAATGTCATGTGGTGCCACTGTCTGACCCATGCTGCTGCTGCCGGTACCTCCGCGCACTGGGTGTCCATTGTGCCACTCTGTGGCCTATTCCTGTTTTTTGTTGGCCACCTGTCAGAATTCATTGTGGCCATTGTCTGACCTGCATGCTGGCTGCTGCCCGTTGACCTCCGCACTGTCATTTGGTGCCACTCAGTGGCCTATTCCGTATTTTACCACCTCCAGAATGTCATTTGTGCCACTGTCTGACCTCAATGCATCTGCTGGCCGTGAACTCCACACAGTGTCCAATGTGCCACTGCTCTGACCTCATCTGTTGCTCCTGCCCGCTGTCACCTCCACTCTCTGTCATTGTGGCACTGGCTGTTGCGCTCTCTGTTTTGCCACCTCCCTGAATGTCATTTGTGCCGACTGTCTGACCTCGATGCTGCTGCTGGCCGTGACATCCACACTGTGTCATTGTGCAAGACATGCGTCTGACCTCAATACCTGCTGCAGCTGCTGTGTGCTTCTGAGTCACCTCCACACTGTGTCAGATGTGCCACTCTCTGACCTCATGCTGATGCCACCTACCGTCTGTCACCTCACACTCTCTGTCATTGTGCCACGTCTGTGGGCCGACACCAGTTTTTGCCACCACCAGAATGTCATTGTGCCACGAGTCTGACGCTCATGCAGCTGCTGCCGTGACCTCCGCACTGTGTCATTGGGGTTCCACTCGCTGTGTCCTATTCCTGGTTATTTGGCCACCCCCTAGAATTTCATTGGTGGGCCACTGTCAGACCTCAGCTGCTGGCTGCCTGGTGACCCTCGCCAGCTGTGTCATTGTTCCACTCTGTGGCCCTATTCCTGTTTTTTGTGGCCAACGTTCAGAATATGTCATTGTGCCATTGTGGGTCTGACCTCATGCTGCGCTGGGCGGGCTGTTGCTTGGGTGCCTGTGACATCGCGACACTGTGTCAGTAGTGCCACTCTCTGACCCTCATACTGCTGGCTTGGGCTGCAGTTGCTTGTCAGTGGTCACCTCGAGTCGACTGTTGTCATTTGTGTCGCATTCTCTGACCTCATGCTGTTGCTCCTACCGCCGACACTCCACTGCTCTTCATAGTGCCACTGTCGGTGTGGCCTACTCCTAGTTGGGTTATGCCACCTCCGAGAAAAGTCATTGGGTTGCCAGGCTGTGGTCTGACCTCATGCTGGGCTGCTGCCTGGTGACTCTCCGCACAGTTGCATTGTGTGCCACTTCTGAGTGTGCCTATTCCTGTTTTTGCCCCCCTAGAAGTTAACATTGTGCCACTGTCTGACCTCATGCTTGCTGCTGCCGTGACTCCGCACTGTTGTCCATTGTTGCCACTCTGTTGGCCTATTCCTGTTTTTGCCACCTTCAGAATGTCCCAAATGTCCATTGTCCAGACCTCATGCTGCTGCTTCCGGTGACCTCCGCACTGTCATTGGTGCCACTCTGAGGCCTATTCCTGTTTTTGTCCACCTCCAATGTCAATTGTGGCCAACTGTCATGACCTCATGCTGCTGCGCGCGGTGACCTCCACACTGTGTCATTGTGCCACACTCTGACCTCTATGCAGTTGCTGCCTGCAGGCCAGCTTGTCACCTCCACTCTCAGTCATTGTGCCACACTGTTGTGCCTACTACTGTTTTTGGCCACCAGGTCCAGGAATGTCAATGTGCCACTGGTCTGACCTCATTCTGCTGGCTGCCGGTCGACATCCAACTGTGTCCATTGTGCCAGCTCTCTGACCTCATACCTGCTGCGCTTGGCTGTTGCTAGCTGCGTTGTGCACCATCCACACTTGTGATCATAGTTCCACTTTCTGGACCTTCATGGGGCTGTTGCTTCCTACCGCCGTCACCTCCACTCTCTAGTCAGTTGTGCTCTACGTGCTGTGGCCTACACTCCTGTTTGTTGCCACCGAACCCAGAATGACCCATGTGCCACAGATCATGACCTCAGCTGGGCTGCTTCCGTTGACCTCACGCACTGTGTCCATTGTTGCCACTCAGTGTCCCTATTCCTGTTTTTGCGCACCCCTCAGAATGTCATTGTGCCGACAGTCTTGACCTCAATGCTGGCTGCTGCCGTGACCTCCGCACTGAGTCATTTGTGCCACTCTGTGGCCTATTCCTGTTTTTGCCAACATCAGAATGACATTGTGCCATTGCTGACCTCGATGCTGCTGCTGCCGTGACCTCGCGCATGTCATTGTGCCACTCGTGGCCTATCCATGTTTTTGCCACGCTCCAGAAAGGTCATTTGTGCCAACTGTCTGACCTCATGCTGCTGCTGCCGTTGTACCTCCACACTGTTGTCATTGTGCCACTGTCTGTACCTCATGGTCTGCTGCTTGCCGTTACCGGCCACACAGTGTCCATGTGCAACTGCTGAGGCCTAGCTACCAGTTTTTGGCCACCTCCAGAAATGTCCATTGTTGCCACTTTCTGACTCTAATACTGCTGCTGTGGCTGCTGCCGGTAACCTCCACACGTGGTGTCATTGTGGCCCACTCTGTGGCCAACTCCGTTTTTGCCCACTCCGCATGTCATTGTGCCACTCTACTGACCTCGTATGCTTGCTGAGGGCTGGTCGCCTGCTGTCACCTCCACACCTCTGTGTCAATGAATGTTGCCACGTTCTATGCTGAGCACTCAGTCTTGTTTTTATTTCCAGCAATCCCTGCTTGCCAGGACTTTATTCAGCTTACATTCCCGTCTTGATATTAAATGGACCGTGAGTTTTGCCCTTATCAGTTGCCCAGTGGGAATTTTATAGTGAAGCGAGTTCTAAGAGCGTGCGGGCCCCCAGTCATGAGTTTGGACATACTAAAACACAATCATTATATGAAGACCAAACCAAGCTCGCCTCTGCATATTAGTGCATGGCACAACGTTCTACAGCACCCTGATGCTCTGGCAGCCTGGAAATAGCTGTTTTTTTTAACTGCATATGGACCCAAAGTAATTCGGGGACCGAAGACTAATTTTTCGGAAAATTTCGGCAAAGTCACCAAATCGAATTTTTGAGAAATTCGCCCATCTCTAATTACCAAGCCCATCATTTTTTTAACTTCTCCATTGACACAGCTGCATGAGAACTTAGTTTTTGCAGGACAGGCTGTAGTTTTTATTGGTACCAAGTTGCTAAATACTGGTTGACTTTCTTATCATTTTTTATTCTGTTTGGGAAGTTGGATAAACAGAAAATAGAAATCCTGCCATTTTTATGGTGTTCACCAAGTTTTTTATATAACCTGATCAGTATATAGTTTGGGTAGTCATTCAAATGCTGCATATATTAATGCAGCTCATTGAACTTTTTTTTATCTTTCTTTAGTATCATTAAGGGACTTGAGCACATCAGTGGTGTAGGAAGGGGGAGACGGAAGGGCGACACATGTCCTCTGTGGCATGTCTGTGTGCAGGCCCAGACCCACTGTGTCTTTTCAACTGTATGCATGTTCTCAGGACGCACATACAGTTGAAAACAATGGCAGGACAGGGATCGATCGGATTCCTGCCACACTGACTGACTACTCCAGGATGTTATAACATTTCCTGCACCAGTTCGTCTCCTAGGCCAAAAGCCAAATGCTTAAAGAGAACCTATCACCTACAGAGAAACCTTAAGTAACTGGAGACTAAAATACAACCACTTCCTTAAATATGCTTCATTAGGAAAATCAAAGCATTTCACCTGCAATTCAGTTTAAAAAAAATGCAGGCCCTCTAAGACAGCTCTGAAGTCGGGCCAAGTCAGCACATGACAGCTTGATGGATGATTATGTTGACAGTTGTGTTGCTTCTGAGCTGGAAGAATCCATTGTGCAGGGGGGGAGCTAGGAAGTCTACATCATGAGCACACTGATTTGCTCTGGTCTGTTTTGTCTGTGCTGGATATAACATTAGCAGCAGTGTAATTTAGATGCCTGTAGATCCTGTCACACTATGTCCTCAGTGTGCTGTGCTTGCAGTATACGTAGTGAGAGACTCAGATCACTCTGTGCAAGCAGCTATATCTTCAGCTCCCCTGCACAGTTGGTATGTCTCAACAGAAAGAATCTCTTAGATCTGCTTAGAAAGTGAAAGAAAAATCTTTTCCCCTGTAATATTGACATGAGCCCTCTGGATTGCTAATGACATGTATTGGATAAAAGTCTTATAAACTAATCTACTACTATATTTTGTGTGTTTGTGTGGAGATGATAGGTGCTCTTTAAGCCCTAGGTCTGTAACCTAGGAGATTCCACGAGCAGCGTCCAGGTGTAGGCAACATCTGCACGCTGGACATTAGCTCCCAGAGCCTAGCTGCTCAGCAGGAGAATGGGGAGAGGTATCATTTTTTATCTTTTTCAATCAATCAGAGGGGCCTATATGTCTACCAAATATACCTACATACCTACAGGAGGAATTAGATCTACTTAAAGCAGGCATATGTACCTACCTACAGAGGACCAATATACCTACCTATCTACCTACAGGGGGCATATGTGCCTACTTATCTACCTACAGAAGGCATATATATTTGCCTACTTACAGGTGGCCTAAATTGTAGTTTTTATCTTTACTATTATAAAAAAAAACAAGTCTCACAAAGCTAATTTGACATAAGTATAAAACAATTAAGGCTCTCCAAAGCAAAAGGTGAAAAACACTCTGGGCGACATGTATGAAGCTCGCCGGGTCGGGGCGCATGTTTTCGCCAGTTTTCCGGCGAAATTTGCGCCCGATTTATGTCGGCGCCGGGGCGCGCTCATACATTTCATGTAAAGTCCGCCGCGCCTCGCCAGTGTGTGAGGCGCAGTGCGGGACTTAGGCGCAGTGCGGGGCAACGCCTAAGATTCGCCACCCGAGGTAGTGCGCTCATACATGCGGGGAAAAGTCCGCCGCGCTTCACCAGCATGTGGGGCGCAGTGCGGGGACTTGGGCGCAGTGCGGGGCTGCGCCTAATATTCGCCGTCCGAGGAGATCGGCTCATACATGCGGGGAAAAGTTCACCGCGCCTCGCCAGTGTGTGGGGCGCAGTGCGGGACTTAGGCGCAGTGCGGGACTGTGCCTGACATGTATTCATATTCGAGACAGGCTTGAAAACAGCGAGAAATCATTAATGATGTCCGTGCGGAGTATGAATCATAGGCGTAAAACTTTTTCTGAATAAGAGCTCAAACCTACTAAAAAAATACATGAATAAAGTCACTTTCCAAAAATCAAGAACGGCGCAACATCAGGAATTTGGACATTAGAAATTGCCGGGAAATACATGTATAATCTAAATTCCTGTAAGCTATATCTCATTGGTCGGCAGAAGCCACGCACTTCAGAATAGCGAGCGATACATGTGAACATTATACCTATGGTGAAGCTTATGGAAACACCCCCACCCCCCCCCCCCCGATCAAATAAAAGGCTGGGACAGTTCAAAAAATACAGGTAAAATGCAGGAAAAGAGCTAGATTGGCTGACAGCTAGCGGTGAGCTTGGCAATCCGTGGGCCAATCAGAATAGGACTGCGACAGGGACCCTTATAACCTAGGTGCACGGTTTCATGCGCGGTCCCTGCCTCTGGACCCCGTCGGCTTGTCCGTGCCTGCCTTGTCTCTGCTGGGGCTCCCTGTGTAGGGGTCCCGGCAGCCTCTGTGTTCTGCCTATGTGCTTCACCTGTCCTGTCATGTTGCTTACTGGGGATCCTGTCCGGCTGCACTGTGCCTCCTAGGGCGATGCTCTAGCACGCGGCAGCTTCCTGCCTATTTATTAGGTTCCTGTGTTCTATGCACCTTACCCTCACTACTGACCTCAGCCTTTAACCAGAGGAAGTCCTGTGCCCTTACTCTGGGTCAGTTCATTTGAGTCAGTACTGGCTGTGTCTTGCTGGTTCCATTTGAGGCCTGCCAGTTCTCTGGACTTAACCCTGGAGATTGTTCAGCTTCTGTGCCATCTGAGCTCCTGACCTTCTGTCTGTCTCTTTTTATGTCTGATGTCTCTCGCACTGTCCTGTGTCCTGCACTTGGCACCCTGGTCTGGTCTGTACCTTGCTGTGTTACCCGTCCAGTTCCTGGCCCGTATCCAATGTGTGGTTGTCATGTGTACGTTATACTCCCTCCTGTATCCTGCTGTTGCTCACCGGAGTACAGTTTTACCCTGCCTCTCTTATGTTTTCCTGTGGTTCCCGTCCTGCTTCTCGGCTGGTTCAAACGGCAGGTAGCTCACGCCAGGGGTAGCGACTGGGCAGGTCACACAGCCAAGTCCATTCCCGCTTTGAGCGCCGGGCTCTCTGGCGAAGAACCAGGGGCCCTCTAGACCGCTACCTGGGGGGCCTCCTCCAGCTATCACCTCGCCCTGCCGGTGATCACAGAGGTATTCCACATTCGGTTGTCAAGCGGTCGGCGGCACTCGCATCCGTTGTCAGCCGCCTCGCACCCGTTACAGTATGAATGACACATGGATTTCGCCGGGGTGAACATGCCTCGTCTAGAGTGTCTGCCTGTAGACTGGCTAATGGGTTCGCCCAGAGTGTCAGTATCCCTGTCGCTGGTGCTCTTGGTACGCCCCACGAGGTGTCGTTATCACCTGTCCGCTGGCTCATGGTACGCCACAGAGTGTCGGTACTCCCTGTCATCGGGCTCATTGGTACGCCCCAGAGTGTCAGTATCCATGTCCGTCTGGCTCATGGTATGCCCAGAGTGTCCCGGTATCCCTGTCCGCTGGCTCATCGGTACGCCAGAGTGTCTGTATCCCTGTAGCTGGCTCATGGTGCGCCCAGAGTGTCGGATTTCCCTGTACGAACTCGGCCCAAATGTACGCCATGAGTGTCAAGTTTTCCATGCCGATCGCTGCTCGTGTACACGCAAGGAGTGTCTTGCCTATCCTCGTCCGCTCGGCTCATGGTACGCCTCAGAGTGTAGTATCCTGTCCGCTCGGCTCATGGTACGCCCAGAGTCGTCAGTATCCCTGTCCGCTGGCTCATGATATGCCAGCAGCAGGTCAGTATCCCTGTCCGCTGGCTCATGGTTCCGCCACAGAGTGTCAGTCTGTCTCGTACGTCTGGCTCATGGTTCTGCCCAGAGTGAGTTGCCCTGCTATGGTTTCCGCCCAGAGCACCAGTTTGGCCTAGCTCATGGTCCAGCCCCAGAGCATCCGTTTGGCCTAGCTTTATGCGTCCTGCCAAGAGCATACCGTTTTTGGCTAGCTATGGTCCCGCCAGAGCATCCGTTTGGCCTAGCTCATGGTCCCGTCCCAGAGCAGGCCGTCTGTTTGCCTAGCTTCATGGTCCCGCCAGAGGTCCGTCTGTTGCCTAGCTCATGGTCCCGCCAGCAGCGTCCGTCTGTTGCTAGCTCATGGTCCGCCCAGAGCGGTACGTCTGTTGATAGCTCATGGTCCCCCGCCCTGAGTTCCCCTCATTTTGCCTAGTGCGCCGTTTGTTCCTCCCATGCACCTCCTTTTCTAGGTTTTCCCTTATTACTGGTATTTATAACCCTGTACTATGGTTTTGGGGTTTCCACCGTAGGAAATGTTGCGGGTCCCTGGCCTATGTGGAATGCCATTCAGGTGATTTGGATGGGTGAGGAGGGGCTTTGAGGGGGGGGGTGGGTACTCGTAAAAGTTCATGAATCGGCCCTGCCTTGGACCGTCGGCCTGTCCGTGCTGCCATGTACTCCTGCCTGGGGTTCCTTGTCTTATCATTTGATTTCGGCCATGCCCAGTTTTATTCCAGATTGACATTAGGAAAAACAATAAGAGCATGTCTCTACTCCCATTGGTCCCCAATCCTAAACCCGCTCTTTTAACTTAGCCAATCACTCAAACAGGAGCGTCCCGCTCTGCATTTCTTTCCTATAGGAACTCTATGAGAAGTAGCTCGCGCTCTGATTGACCGGGGATAGCACAGCTCGACGCTAGCTCCACCCAATCAGCTCTTTTTCTGCATTTTTACAGTATTTTGAACTGTCCCGCCTATGATGTTGATTGGTCCAATGAGTTTTTCCCTTAGGTTATAATGGGTACCCTGTCGCCTCTCATATTTGATTGGCTAGTGTTTGCCAAGCCCGTAGCTCAACCAACTCCGTCTTTTCTGCATTTTTACTGTATGTTGAAACTGTCCCGCCTTTGATTTTGATTGGTAAATAGTCTCCATAGTTTTAATGGTTCACTGTCGCTCCTATTCTGATTGGCTGGTTTTGACAGCACCATGCGTCGACAGCACCCGCTTAAGAATTTGAATTATATATTTCCTGGGCAATTCCAAGATCCCTCATTCCTAATGTTGCGCGTTCTGCATTTTTGGAAAGTGATTTTTTCTTATTTATTTTTTATTACATAAGGTTTGTTTTCGAGCTCTTTTTTTGATAATTTTTTACACTTTATAAAGGCGATTTTTTGGGAATAACTACTCCATGCTGCACGGAGTGCTGAGCGCGAGATTTCTGTTGCGATCCTTCTGTATGCTTCCTCTCATGTTCGTTCTCGGCTTACTTCGCTCCGCCGAATCATATAGACCAGAATCATCCATGATCTGCCTGTCGGAGTGACATCTGCTGGAGCGCTTGCAATGCGCTTCTCTTTGCGATTCGCAGATCGGAAATGACCGTGGAGTTTTCGAGCGCGCCGCGTCCAGACCCGGAACGGCCTATCTGCGCCCAACAGCGCCCATTGCAGACCCTTCATGTGAGGGCGCAGCCGAATGTTGGCGAACGCTGCGCCTAACATAAAATCCTAAGTGACCGACAGGGGATTCGGGCCGGTGGGGCGCAGGATACGCCAGAAAACAGGCGTAAATGCCGTTCATACATGTCGCCCTATGTTTTCTCCTTAGTGCCTAAAATAGACTGCACTTTTAAAGCAGTGAGGAAATCTTCAATACACAACCTATAGGGGTTACTTTGGAGCTGGTATCAAGAAACATTGCATTAGGCCTCATATATTGCAGAGAGATTTCAGAGCAGCATTTTTGTAATCTACCAGACTCCACTGGTTGTTGTATGTGGGAAATATTCTTTCCATATACGTTTTATGATACAACATGGGATGGAACATGCTACTTTTTGTGTTGTTTTTATATGGAAACAGTGCTGTCAGGTTTGCTATGTTTAACCCCTTACCAACATTGGACGTAAGGGGCTTTGTAGCAATCCCGGAGGGCGCCTGCCCCTTGGACGCTTTGACAAAGATGGCCATGACCTCTAAATTAATGAGAAACGGGGCCCCCTCCCGCCCCCCCCCCCTCCCCCGCCCACGCATATACATAGCAGCTGGAAGCCTTGTGAAGGCTTCCATTGCCGGCATGTTTTCGATTTTGCTACTTAAGGCCCCAGGCAGGAAGTAGTAAAACTGCCATCTTTGTATACTCTAATGCATTGTAATATACAGCTGACACCCCGCGCCGATCGCGCGAACTCTGCTTTAGAGTTCGTGGATCTCAGGACCGTATGCATACGTCCGGTGCGTGACACACCAAAACGACATACATGTAGCATATGCGAAGGGTCGTTAAGGGCCCCCGCGCCCCTCTCTCTCCCACTCCCCTTCTCCTCCATCGCCTCCTGCGCTTCCCTCCCCCCAACTTACTGAAATCACCAGCCTTGTACACCTCGAAAAAAATTCCTTACGCCAAAATTGACGGGTTTTTTGGGTCATTTAACATCCCTACCTCCTTACCCCCCCCTCATGGCCTCCCATAAAATGTAATCAAAACTCCTCCCGCCTCTCGCCACTTGCTATTCCAAATGGGTTAGCCAATAGAAAAGTATATTCAGCCTGCAAAAAAAAATGCATCCTCATCAAGTCCGTCGGTGTTAGTACAAAAAAGTTATTGGTTGCAGAAAATGGCGCCACCGAGCAAATTTCAAAAATGGAAAATTGAATTTTTTTATGGTACCAAAACATAACAAAAACCATACATGCTTGGTATTTCCAGATGTGTATCAACCTGTAGAAAACCTAAGATAAATCCCTTTTGTACCGAGAAGATAGAACGTTGTAAAGGCAAAACACCAGCAAACATGGCGAAAGTACATTTTTTTCACTTTTTGCCCCACTCAGAATTTTGTATGCAGTTTCCTAGTATCAAGTCTCATCGGTTATAGCAATTACACCAATAGAAACTACATCTTGTCACAAAATAAAAGCCATCCACCTCTCCCTCCTGCTCATACTGCTCCCTCCGCATGAAAAAATAAAAAAGTTTGCCCTGGGAGGCTGGGAAGACAGAACCGGATATCATGAAATAAAAGAAATAGGCAATTCCGGTGGTATAGAGAGCTGGCTTATATTTGGTGAAGGTTGTCGTCTTCTTTACACTGGAGTAATAATATATTGGGTCTGTTTGCTAATAGGTTTTTGGTTTTTATACTACTGAGAATAATAGTGGGTTTTCAATCACATTTCACTCTACCATTGCGGCATGCTCTCAATACTTCCTGCATGTCGTCGCCAGATGAACCTTGTAAGAGTGTGGGTATCCTACCATTGCAAATTTTGTAGACACCACTGCACACGCTAGCGCAGCATAACTAGCCTGGCTGTATATAGGTCCGCATTGTGGGAACTTGCAGACCATGGCAGGGTCGCCTTACTGCGCATGCTGTTTCCCCTGGAAGTGTGGAGAGAGAAGAATAGATTACCGGTACACCTTTAGACTTCACTTTCTGGTTCGTCTTACACCATCGCATTTAGGCGGTACCATGTGATCACTATATCAGTCAGTATTATCTTGGTGGCTGCCATCTTCCTGTAAAGATTAGGGTAGTAAACATTTAAAAGTGGATTGGACTAGACAGTTACATCTATTTTAGATAACAGGCTTGGATGGCCACAGGGGAATAAGGAGGAAACCTGGGAGGGCCTGAGCCATGTTATGACCTTGTAATAGATTGTTTATACTGCCATATATCATCGCTCAGAAGAGGGCAAAAAATATAAAGCATAAAAATGAGAGGCAAAAAAGCTCAGTGCAGGGTTTAGGAGGTATGTACAAGTCATTTACAGTAGCTGTAGGGTGAGCCCTAGATGACAATAGACCTTTCACTTGTGGATCAGAAGGAAAAACAGCTTCAATGGTGGGCCACTATAGAATTCACACTCCATCCTGTGCGGCCCAGGCCACCCAGTTCGACATGTATAGAGATAGAAATCTAGTGTCTTGTGTGCATGGAATGTTCAGGAATGTCGTGTGGTTGGTACGACCTGCTCTAAGAAGAGTTGTATTTCTAGCACCACACCTAAAAACATCCCCCTCCATTCCGCATGATATGTACAGAGTAGAAGAGGATGCACACCAGCGCAGGTCCGGACAAGGGCGATTTTGGTGCCCTAGGCGAGTACAGGCAATGGCGCCCCCCCCCTCGCTGTCAAAAAAAAAAACATAAAAGAAAAAAAATAAAAAAAACAAAAACCCCCACACTCACACCTACACACTATATTACTCTCTCACCCTGCGCCCGTCCTGTCAATACTTTAAGCATACGTTTCAGAATAGATCCGGTCATCTCTTCCATTCTCAGGTCAGCTGCACATGAAAACAGCTGACAAATTAGCACTTATCCGCAATCGTCCCTCCGTTCTGACAGTGTATATACCGTTCTACAATACCAGTCACTAAATCATCACACCGTTACATGGAGCCAAAATCCTACTCGAGAGGATTGTTACTACAAAGACTCACTCCATAAAAAGCCAGAGACATCCAGAAAGAACTCATTATACTTAGCTCAAATTAATTCTCGCAGGCCCTTGATTCGAACGCAAGAACCTCTCTCCAGAATCATTGTGTAGCTATCAGCTTGTACAAGGCTTGAAGACATTATACCACCTGCCATACCGAGACACATATCAGCTGGTAGATTACTATTTGATATTTGGTCCTGCGAGGCAATATAAGCTGGGATTTAACTTGCAGTTACCCTTTAGTGATGAACACTTCATCTCAGGAGATAAGTCTTTTCTGAATCAGCGACGTTCACTCTCTTTCCTCTAAATCCTCTTCGCTCCTCATCGCTGGTTACAACCTTCATGAGCTTGCTCCCCGAAGCAAACTTAGAGAGACACGTCCCTGAGGATTTAGGGACGCACAATTCGGTATTATTAGATTCTCACGTTGGTCTTTCTTATTGTCGCCGCAGTAAGGTTATTTCTCTTTTCACTTTTATATTTATATGTATATTATAAGTCACTCTTAGTCTAGAAGGGTTGTGATGTATAGAATAATGCTCGCTTATCGCAGTCGGAAGTTTTTCGGTGTTGTATATTAGATATTTGTTCCCTTTAGACGAAGGTAGTGTTATTTTATAAAATTATTGGCATCTAGGAAGGTATATTAGAGCGTTAAGGTGGCTCTCAGGCAAATATATAGCATTTAGGGTTCAGCGCAGGCGTTTCATAGGGGCGTACAGCAGGTGTTTTGGGGGCTAAGACGGCAGGGTATGGGGCTACAAAGGCAGCGTTTACTTCACACTCTACTTCGGTATGGGGGCTTAGGCAGCGTCTATTTTATGGGGCCACAAGCAGGCGCTTTTATAGGGGTACATAGGCAGGACGTATTTGGGGACTATAAACAGGCAGGCTTAATGGGGCCACAGGCATGGAGGTTATAGGGGCCACAGAGGCCGTACTTAGGGGCCACAGGCAGCGTTGAAATATTATGGGGCACAGGCGGGTATGACTCAGGCAGGACGCTACTTCCGCGCGAACTCATGGTCACTGCGTAATGGGGCCCAGGAAGGCGTAACCGTGATCAAGTCTTTTTTAACCCCCTACGTATGGGGGTCAGGCAGGCGTATATAGGGGGGATCGGAAGGCGTTACTGCGGGGGCACCTAGGCAGGCGTATGGGGCCACATGCAGGTTATGGGAGGACAACAGGCAGGAATATAGGGGACAGACAGAGTCAGCCGTATACACGCCGCGCGCCCCACGCCTTCAGGCCAGGACCACGTTATATGTGGGCCAAAAGGAAGTGTAAAGGGTCACAAGGTCAGGGTATGGGCGGCCAATGAGGCAGGGCTGTGATTGCACGCGACCCGCAGGCGAAGGCGTATGGGCGGCCACAGGAGCAGGCCGATATGGGGCTCACGGCAGGCGTAAATGCGGTGCAGCGCACTCCTCGCCTCTCGCCTTCCCGCCGCCCCACTATAGGCGGACTAGGCTGGAGACAGCTATGGGGGCATCCCGGCCTGTCAAGGCGTTATGGCGTATGGGGGACCATACAGGCAGGCATACTAGTGGGCCACACTGGCAGCCGTCATACTGGCGGACTACTGGGCAACGGCCTCCCGCCTACGGGAGGCACAGGAAGGCCATATATGGGCCAACAGCAGCTCTGTTTGGCGGGCTTCAGAGGCGTATGGGGACCATACCAGACAGGCGTTTTTCATAAACCAGTTTTTAACTTGATGGGGGCTCGAAGGCAGGCACTTTCTGGCGCCGCGATATACAACACGCCGCCAACTCGCCCGTCCCCTCAGTCTAATATAGGAGTTTGGCGCATGGCAGGAGTTATAGGGTCCATCAGGCAGGATATAGGGGGACTCGCGATGGACGCCGACCGATTAATGGGAGGCCCACTAGGCAGGATTAGGGGGCCTACAGGCCAGGGCTCAATTATAGGTGGACCCGCAGACAGCATTATGGGGGCCGCAGGCAGGCATTATTGAGGTATCGGCTCGCAGGCAGGCATTATGGGGCGCCACTGGCAGGCACTTTATGGGCGGGCCAAGGCAGTCATATATAGGGGCCCATGGGCAGTCCTTTTTATAGGTGGCCGCGAGGCAGGGCATTATGGGCACGGCCGCAGGCAGGCATTATTGCGGGCGGCCGCAGGCAGGATATGAGGGCAAAATCTTACTCTACCTCAGCCCACTTCTGCAATCATGCTCCGCGCAACTTACAGAAATTGTTTGCTTGCGCAGGCGCACGACTACACACTTCCTGTTAGCTGAGAGTGCGAGTGTAGTTCCTGCAAGAGATCGGAGGATTCCAGGAGCGTCGACACACTAGCGGTCTGCTAGAAATGCATAACTACCTATCCTAATGATAGACAGCATACCGTGAGTTAGAGATCAATTGTACACCAAGGAAAATTAGAAGTGTTTCGTTCCAAGTGGATGTTATAGGGTTGGCGTTACCCTAACTGATATCACAGTCATTGGGCTCTGTGTATATCTAGATTATGATAGCCTTTGCAATGTGGATATCAGAAAAGTATTTTGTTGATGTTTTGATAAATGAAGATCTATTAATAGTAAAAATCTTTGGCAATATTCAAAAGGTGTTATCCTGACTTTTGGTTATACTGATATATTGCGGGATGGACATCCGCTCAGGATAATAGCCGTCCTCTATATAGATGTTTCCAGTAGCTGCGACCACATACAATTTGCAGGTATATAGGGGGCCACAGGCAGATTTAGCGCATCTATAGGCTGAGCACGCGCAGGACAGGCATTATGGGAGGCCAGCAGGCCATGGCATTATGGGGGGCCGCGCGTCTAGGCAGGATACAATAGGGCCCCCCCCCGCGCCACCCACTCCCGCCCGCCCACCACGCGAATTTATAAATCGAGGGCCGCAGGCAGGCATTATGGGGGACAGCAGGAAGGATATAGGGCCAATCGGGCCACAGGCAGGCATTATGGGGGCCGCAGGCAGCATTATGGGGCCGCTGGAGGCATTTATAGGGGGCGCATGGCAGGCATTATAGGGGGACCGCAGGCACCAGGATATATGTGGGGCCCAAGGCAGGCATCTATTGGCGCCTAGCGCAGCAACGGCCTCGTAATTATGCAGAAGGCCGCAGGATGGAATCTTAGCGGCGGCCGTCTAGGACGGACATTTATCCGGGTTGGCGCAGGCGGATATAGGGGGCCACAGGCAGGCATTATTTTTTATGGGTGGGGCGTCAGGCAGGTCATTATAGGGGGCGCGCAGGCGGCACTTATGGGGCCGCAGGAGAGCGATACTAACGGGGGCCGCAGGATGCTTATAGGGCGGCCGAAGGCAGGCATTATAAGGGGGCCGCCAGGCTAGGAATAGGGGACACAGAGGCAGGCATTATAGGGGGCTTGAGAGGCAGGCAAATATGAGCAGGCCGCCTAGGCAGGCATTATAGGGGGCCAGAAGCAAGGCGCCCCATCCCTGTCTCTGGCACCGCGCCCCAAGCTAGGGCGAAGGGCTATACGGGGGCCCAGGCTAGGCATTATAGGGGCCGCAGGTCTCAGAATTAGGGTGGCCGTCAGGCAGGCACAATGGGGGCAGCACGGCAGGATATAGGGGGGGCCCGCAGGCAGGCATTACTGGGGGCCGCCAGGACACTCAGGCATTATAGGGCGGCCGAGGCAGGCATATAGGGCGGTCCGCAGGCGTATATAGGGGGCCACAGCGCGGCATTTATAGGGGGCCGCAGGCAGGCATATGAGGGCCGCAGCAGGCATATAGGGGGCCGCAGGCAGGCAGTTATGGTGGGCGCAGGCGGGATTAGGGGGCCACAGAGCAGGCAGTATAGGGGCCAGCCAGGCTAGAATATAGGGGGCCACAGGAGGATTACACAATAACAACAACATATAATACATTACCTATTCCCGGCGCGCGCTCCTCTTCGGGTCCGCCTCAGCGGCCGGTAGTACTCGGCAGCTATCTCTCCTCGGGCACAACGGCCTGTGACGGCTCATGCGCACGAGAGGAGAGGCACAGCGTCGCGATGGCATCACGTCATTGCGACGCTGCCGGTGAGGCGCACGGGGCTACCGCACGGCCGGTCCTCAGCGCTGTGGGACGGCGGCCCCGCTGTTGTCGTGACCTGCAGCTCGCAACCGGAGGATCCGACGATCCTCCGGGGAGCAGGAGCCCGACACTGTCTGCGGAGCAGGGGTACGCACCCCGCCCCACCTAGCATCCACCTCCCACTCGCTCCGCAAGAAAGAAGCGGTCCAGAGACACGCCGGAAGCTTCAGGCCCACGGCAACCGCACCCCCCGCGGCCCCTGCCGCCTCCCCCGCCACACCAGCGCACCCCCCGCTCACGCGCCGCCGACGGCGGCAATCGACGGCGACCTTAGCGGTTAGGATGAGGTAGGCGCCCTAGGCGGTCGCCTACCTTGCCTACCAGCTCGTACCCGGCCCTGCCACCATCCACGACAACTTTAAAAGGAGCATTAAATGAGAGCATAGTGCACCCAATGTAAAGAACACTGTTATAATGGTGGTTTATTACTTTACTGGAGTGCGATCCGCCTCGCTTCTGAATCTGCATCTCCAGTCCTCGATCTTAGGGCAGAACTTAGGTTTTTTCTCTATGGGCGCAATAGCATATACATTGGACACACATCAGTGTGTATGTATATCATAGGTTATATCTAAGGGCATGGTGTGGTATCGGCGTTGAGAGAGTTGAGGGTTAAGTGTGTGGTGGCGCAAATGCACTAGTTTGGTGTGGACAGTTCATCACATGGAATAGGGCTGCAACAGTTTTTTCGCGTGTACAAATATCCCCCAACAACACTGCACAGCCGAAAATCTGATATGTCGCCCTTAGTGTTGTGAATTAATCTAATTGTATGGGCTATCATATTCCATAGAACTATAACGTGCAAAGTTTAGGAGGCGAGCATCTGAGTTTCGGATCATGGAACAATTGAATCTAAGGTCATGTTCTGGATGGGCCTGCGCTGCTAACAGTGCGTGTGGCACTAGTTTCGATGTTCTCGATTGCTGGACATGTCAGTCTTCCTTAATTGAGAAGCTGCTCATACCTCAGGGGCATACTGTAATCACATTCTTGTACATTCAGTGTAAGTCATTACAGCATTGCAGGACCTCCTAATAGTCATGCTTTCTCATGTATCTGGGTGGATCATGGTTTCTGGGGCCGAGATATGATTGCAACATCTTTCTTGGTGGTGGGTTTGGTGGGTTCGTGTGGGCTTATCAGGTTGGAACAGTGTAAAATCAACAAAGTAGCTGTAATAATCACAATGTAGCAATGGACAAATTTGTTAGAAGCACAGTGATCAGACTGCACAGCGCATATAACTCACATACCTAAGGAAACTGTTTTGTACTAAACTTTAAGCCTGAGCTTTCAAGACTGACAGATTTTTACATAACTCTCCACAGTGCTACCCTAACTACAACAATATTATATGGTTGGAAGGTTGGTGAAAGCCTCTGCATGCTGTGAGTCAGCAGAGAGATCCCATCGCGTTTTAGTTTACATCGATGATCTTTTTCAATTTGTTTTAGGAGGTGCATTGGGCTGCATTAAGGCATACTTCTGTTTTGTACTTTATCCCACAGAAAGTTCACGGGATTTTGGACCATTTAACAATAACTTTGAAAACTACAGCACCCTCTTGTGCTTAAACTGGCCAAACAGTCATAGCAACAGCCCTTCAGAAATTCCAGCAGACCTTGTGGAAATACTACTAAGCTGCTAGAAGAAGACAGATTTGACAAACATGCAATTCTGTCAAATTCGGCTCTACCCTTATATACTGTATTATCCACCCATTTTTTCAGTTAGTCCAGAACAGTAGAGGCAGTGCAGCAATCTCAGTTCTTCCTACAGTTACCCCATATCTTGCTTCAAATGGCAATTAACCCTTCATGTTTCTTATGCAATTTTCTTATGCTTCTAGACGGAGGGATGGGTTTTTCTGCAAACCAAAAAAAAATGTAAATGCTTGACTCTTTATTCATCTCCCTGTGATGATGTCTGTGCTAATTTGTACTTTTCCTGTGCTGTATGCAGTCTTTCTTCTCTGAAGCTGAACAGCAGCATTTCCATTTTGAAAGCTCTTTCCCATGGCCCTGTAAAGATGCTGGGGGACAAAAATACCTACTAACCTACTATGGGACCCTATATACCCACCAATTTACTAGGGACCTTTTACACTAACGCACCTACTGTGGGACCTAACATACCTACTAACTTACTGGGTGCCCTATGCACATATCAACTTACATTGGGATCTATATTCCTACCTACCTACTGGAATAACCTATATACCTACCGGAGCCACCAATTTACCAACCTACTGTCGGGCCCTATATACCTTCCCAGCTACTGAAAGTGGCAATATACCTACCTACATGGCAGCTCTGTGTACCTACTTACCTACTGGGGGATCTATATATCTACCTACTTACTATGCTGGCCTATATAACTACCTGGCTATTTTATTTTTTATTTTTTTTGAGGGGGAGGTATATTATTACCTACTGAGCTGATTTATATACCTACCTCTCTACTGTGGGGGACTATATAAACTACCCACAAGGGGTCATATATACCTGTCTACGTCCTAAAGAGTCCTATATACCTATCTATCAAGGGTATCTATATACCTACCTACCTAGTAATGAGACTTATATACCTACCTATCAAGGGGCTAAATACCTACCTACCTACTGAGGAGACATACATACTTACCTACCTAATGAGGTCCTATATAGGAACGATGGGTGACTCCCCATTCCCCACAACAGGCACCCAACTTTCCTATCATAGGAAAGCCGCCTGCTGTCGGGATGAGGCGTCACAATGATTTGCTATACAGACCCCGATTGGGTAGGGAGGTATATAATCCCCCACCTGTAGGAAGGTAGGTAGGTATATGGGTGCTGGAAAAGTGAGGATTCTAAAATGTTTGTGTGGTAAATTCTACAGAGACAAGTCATGGCCAGGAGAAGTCATGGTGGTCTGGACAGGATGAAGGAGAAAAAGGAAAGTAAACGACTCAAATCAAAGAAGACATCATCTGTGACTCACTGTAACTGCATTGTCATCACTTATATGTCTGCAGAGAGCCTGTGTACAACTGGTATTTACCATATCTGGTCACTCTATGGTGGTAATATATGTCTTCAGAGCCTGCATACAACTGATCTCATGTGGTAGTCGCGTTGGGTCATGGTTTGGCAGTATTTTTTGGTCCTTGAGTAGTCATAGTATTGGTTCTGGGTATTGTAGGATTTTTTTTAGCAATAATCATACAAATGGTATATTTGCTCCATGTAAAGGTGTATTATTTGGTAAACGTATGACCGTTATTTATAAGTTGCTATGGGCAAAAAAGTGAATTTAGACCTAAACAGTTTTCATACATGTGACCCTATGTGGTTAAATGCCCAAGATTGGAGTTACCCGTGATCCCAACTGCTCGTAGCAGGTAATGCGCTCCGCCAGTGATCCTGTTCCCTACTACCTTACCAACATCAAGCTATAAATGTAAAACAAATGTTAGTAAGGGGATAAAGAATGTCTAATACATTCCCATCATTGACAGATGCCAATGTAACCAGGGTATTGATCTTATCTTAGTGGTATATGGTACACATACACATATACTATACATTACATGCTTTAAATCATGAGAGATGGCTTCTTTTTAATGAAAAAAACTGAGAGATTGTCATAGACCTGGTCTATGGAGTTATAACAGGCAGTTGACCACCATACTGGTTTAACAGCCGGGTCTGATGGTCAGGTGCTGACGGATTAGCATGACCTCAGATCTTCCATTGGAACATGCCTATTATACATGTGTTCAAGAGAAAATACTATGAAGTCTGTTAGATTTAAAAATACTATTAAAGTTTAAATAAAGAGATCATATCTATCTATCTATCTACACCCCACAAACACGGTAATTCATAGTTCTCAGTGAGAGCTATGATCATATGTCGTTTACCCCGGCTTACAATACACTCCGGGGAAAACAACTGACATGTCATTCCTGCCCAGCGCTTACATGCCGGGCAGAATGAAGGTGAATTGGAGTCGGCTGCCAGTGTGTTAGAAGTACAAAAGGAACATAAAATTGAAACCCAGTAATGCAATTGCATTATTGTTCCCATTCCACCCCACAAATAATTGGCTGGGGTTTTCCAACAAATTGTATGGTACAGTAAATAGTCCGAGTAAATAATACAACATGTTCCAAAAATATAAGTTATATAAATATGTCAAGTGTAGAATTAAAAAGTTGTGGTTCTTGGAAAGCAAATGAGTTAAAAACAAACATGTTTATGCCCAAAATTGCTGGTCATTATGGAAAAGAGACTACTGCCATTAGTGGATAGCAGTGTTTTTTGGTCTACAACAATGTTATGTTTCAAAATAACTTTTACACAACTTTTTTTTTTAACAAAATGTGTTTTTCTTGGAAATTAGTTTCTTTTTTTTTATTTACTTGTTTTTTTTAAACATTTTAAATGTATTTGTTTTTCACTTTTTTTAAATAATCCCTACATGGGACTATTCTATGTGATCACTTGATCGCTTTTATAATGCATAGCAATGCCTTACTGTACATGGCAGAACTGGAGGTCATTATTTGGCCTCTGGCTGCTATGAAAACCATGGGCGCCCCACAATCTCATTGTAGGGGTGGCCATGGGTGACAGAGGCAATCTCTGGATATGACGCTGAGCACGTGCACTCAACTTCTTTGGCGACCATGGCGAAGTCTGTTCTGAGTACAACCTGTCTTGTTAAACCACTGTATGGTCTTGGTCACCATGCTGAAGCTTAGTTTCTAGGGTTTTGGCAGTCTTCTTATAGCCTAAGCCATCTTTATGTAGAGCAACAATTCTATATTCCAGATCCTCAGAGGTGCCATGAGGTGTCATGTTGAACTTCCAGTGACCAGCATGAGAGAGTATTAGAGAGATAACACCAAATTTAACACACCTGCTCCCCATTCACACCTGAGACCTTGTAACACTAATCGGTCACATGACACTGTGGAGAGAAAATGGCAAATTTTCACTTAGTGATGCACTCACTTTTGTTGCCAGCGGTTTAGACATTGATGGGTATGTTGAGTTATTTTGAGGGAAGACCAAATTTACACTGTTATACAAGCTGTACACGGACTACTTGAAACTGTATCAAAGTGTCATATCTGCAGTGTTATCCCATGCAAAGATATAATACAATATTTATAAAAATGTGAAGGTTTTACTCACTTTTGTGAGCTGCTGTATATGCATAGAAAAGTGGGTGAAATAATGTATTGAACACGTCACCAATTTTCTAAGTGTATCTATTTCTAAAAGTGCTATTGATTTATAATTCTCAACAGATGTCGGTGACAACCCATCCAATCCACACACGCGAAGAAATCAAACTTAAGATGTCCATAAATTAAGTTATGTATAGTAATAAGAAATGACACAGGGAGAAATTTTTGAAATCGCTTACTGAAATGTATTTAATACTTTGCACAAAAGCCTTTATTGGTGATGGTAGCTTAAAGATGCCTTCTGTATGGAAAAACTTGTTCAGGTGGGATTTTGGTCCATTCTTCCACACAAACACTCTTGTGTTTGGAATCATTGTTTTACTGAAATGTCGATCCATCTTCATCAACCTGGTGGATGGCGGCAGATTCTTATCAAGAATGTCTAGGTACATTTGTCCATTCATCCTTCCTTCAATTATGTGAAGGATGCCAGTGCCATTGCAGAAAAAAAGCCCCACATTAATGCTCCCAGCTCCAAACTTCACTGTTGGTTTGGTATTTTTGGTGATATATCTTTTGGCCGCCAAACGTGGTATATATTATGGCATCCAAAGAGTCCAATTTTGGGCTCATCTGACCAGGCAATATTCTCCCAGCATTTGACAGGCTTGTCTACATTTTGTTGAGCAAACTTTAAACACGCTTGAACATGCTTTTTGTTCAGCAATAAAGTCTTGTGTGGTGAGCGTGCAAACAGGCCATGGAGGTTGGGTGTATTACCTATTACTTTTTTTGAAAAAATTGTACCTGCAGATTCCAGGTCTTTCTGTAGCTCTCTATACATGGTCCTTGGCTCTTGGAAAACTCTTCTGATAATTCTTTTCACTCCTTTGTCTGAAATCTTGCACCTGGTGTTGGCCGCTTTATAGTGAAATAATGTTCTTTCCACTTCCTGATTATGACCCTGATAGTGCTCACTGGAACCTTCAGTAGTTTAGAAATTCTTCTGTAACCAATGCCATCAGTATGTTATGCAAAAGTATGGTTGCAAAGGTCTTGAGACAGCGCACTGGTTTAACCCATCATGAGATTTTTCTTGTGTGGCACCTTGGTAACGAGACACCTTTTTATAGGCCATCAGTTGAACTAGCTGATGTAATTTTTCACTAATTGGCACGATTGCTTTCTAATTACTGATAGATATCAGTTGGTGTCACGATTTTCAATGGCTTTTTGCTCCTCTCTTTCTGCTCTCTTTGCTCATGTATTCAATTTGATTTCCCTGTGCCATTTGTTATTATTACACTTAATTTATGGAAATCTAAGCTTTGATTACAGACATCTGGGGAGAATTTCATGTCAGTAGCACTTGCTCAGAAAATTGGTGATATGATCAATACTTATTTCCCCCACTGTATATACATGCACCATTTTTGTACCTTGGTGCTGACACACTAGTTCTAAATAGAAAGAGAGGAGTGTATAATATGACAGTATGAATGGACGTGTTATGCAACAAACATTTTTGGCGCATAACACTCAAAATTCACGCAGATAGTGTTATGCTCCAAACTTTGTATGGCAGTTTTGCACCAAACTTTGGCACTTTAAAATGTGTTGTCAGGAGCACACTGCGCCAAGTTTGGCTGTATGCTTGTTCATATATCTATAAAACCGGCAATATACAACAAAAAATGGTGAAGGCAAATTCATAAATAATGCTCAAAATGTCGAGCAAACAGTTTACCCATCTCACACAACAAGGTTCTAAATCATAGCATGCTTTTTATGTAAGCATCTCTTTAAACCACCTCTTGCTTCAACTGGACTGCAAGTAGTCTTAGTACACCACTCAGATTAACAGCTTATGGATATGAATATTATACACAAGACACGCACACACACACATATATGTATATATATATATATCTTGCTATGTGATCATTTTTCATATTATAGCGTATACTATGGTGTATTATCATGCTCATATTTATGGTTCATATTTAAAGTTGCTGATTGTAATAAGGACTCTTACCTGAATCAAGTAGTTCTTCTTCCGTGTCCTCTTCCCTGTTGGGCTACTATAAAATGCTTACATTTGTTCACAGTCTCACACTACCTTTATCCACCTAAGCCAAGGAACATAAATCCTATAAATCACACAGCCATCTGCTTGCTTTCCATTTTCTCCTGTTTTTAGTAGCAGACAACATTTCTCATGACCCTGTTCCTCTCTAACTTTTTCATGCTTTTAACTATTCCCCAGCCATCTGAACAAACCCCAATTGTCTTTAAAATCATTATCTGTAAAGATTTACTTATCTTACCCCTTAACCTTGTAATACGTGTTCAGTGTACAATGAAATTGCCATCAAACCTTTAAATTTGCAATCTATCACTGAAATTTGTACCATTGACTTAAACAGTACCGTTCCTGAATATTACTAAACATGTTACCTGCCTCGTCATGTGGTCAAGAAAAGACTAACTTGTAAAGCCAAGACCTTTTGTTGAAAAAAAAGCTTTCTCCAAATACCACCATGGTGCTTGTGTAGTGAAAATTTCTGCTGATGAAGGGCCATAAGAGCAGTTACAACCATCAGCAGCCTCCAGTGAAAAACACTGTACATAGAAAACTAGCACATTTACTAGGTTCATAATAGAGATCGCTGGTCTCTTGCCTCTGCAACTTTCAGAACATAAGTTCTATGCAGTCTGTGGAGAAAACTTTTTCTAAGAGGAGGCATTGCTTCACATACTACACAATTGTAGTTGAACTTCTAAAGACTATACATTAGTAAGTGACATACACTCACCGGCCACTTTATTAGGTACACCTGTCCAACTGCTCGTTAACACTTAATTTCTAATCAGCCAATCACATGGGGGCAACTCAGTGCATTTAGGAAAGTAACATGGTCAGACAATCTCCTGCAGTTCAACCGAGCATCAGTATGGGGAAGAAAGGTGATTTAAGTGCCTTTGGGAAAGTGGCATGGTTGTTGGTGCCAGAAGGGCTGGTCTGAGTATTTCAGAAACTGCTGATCCCTGGGATTTTCACGCACAACCATCTCTAGGGTTTACAGAGAATGGTCCGAAAAAGAAAAAACAATCCAGTGAGGGCAGTCCCCCTGGGGAAATGCCTTGTTGATGCCAGAGGTCAAAGGAGAATGGGCCAGACTGGTTCGAGCTGATAGAAAGGCAACAGTGACTCAAATAGCCACCCGTTTTCAACCAAGGTAAAGGGAGAAGAGCATCTCTCTAACGCACGTATGGCGAACTTTGAGGCAGATGGGCACAGCAGCAGAAGACCACACCGGGTGCCACTCCTTTCAGTAAGAACAGGAAACTGAGGCCCAATTTGCCCCCAAGCTCATCGAAATTGGACAGTAAAGATTGGAAAAAACGTTGCCCTGGTCTGATGAGTTCTCGATTTCTGCTGCGACATTCGGATGGTAGGGTCAGAATTTGCGTCACAACATGAAAGAATGGATCCATCCTGCCTTGTATCAACGATTTTTAGGCTGGTGGTGGTGGTGTCATGGTGTGGGGAAATTTTCTTGGCACTCTTTGGGGGCCCCTTGGTACCAATTGAGCATCGTTGCAACACCTTGTTGAAACTATGCCCGAAGAATTGAGGCAGTTTTTGAAGGCAAAAGGGGGTCCAACCCTTTCCCAGCATGGTGTTTCCTAATAAAGTGGCCGGTGAGTGTACATTCATATTACCACCCTATTTGTTTAAATAATCATAAAGCAGCCAAGCATCCAAGACATCATTGTCAAAATGTTTGTGGGTATCATACATATTTTGACCAGCTTCCTAATTACTGCCACAGCTTCAAAACCAATACATCCTAATGAGTATATAAAAATAATAGTGACAAATTAGGACTTCAGGGAACAGCATAGGAAAAAGCAGAAACTGACAGATTTCAATATTTTCGGGTATGACCATGTAATTGTTTAAGCTTAAATCTAAGGTAGTTTCAAATTTCAACGTTTAAAATTTGGGGACGTATTTCGTGCTGTACTACACTCAATACGGAGCGATCTTCGTCCCAATAATTCTTGTAATCCACAGTTGTCATCAGGCCCGCCATACAGAGGGTACAGCCAGTACTCCTGTATGGGGCCCAGTGAAACAAGGGGGCCCGCTGCAAGCAGGCCCCCTTTTCACAAACTAGCTTTCAGAGCCAGAAAAACGGGCCCCGGGCACTGCTGAGCGCCGCTGGGGCCGTGCGGCTCAGAGTGGGAGGAGGGGCCCGCTCCGAGTCAAGGGGCATGGTGGCTTTCCCATCACAAAAATGTGAGGGGGGCCGCGCTCTGAGTCACAAAGCTTTTCCAAACATAACAGAGCTGAAAGCAGCCTCTCACTTACTTCAGATCCCTCTGCTCCACCCTGTGATGGATCCCCCCTCCTCTTCTCCTCTGCCTGTGGGGGGGGCTTCAGTGACTCCGGGCAACAGAGAGAGAGGAGGGCGATCTCCCACAGGACGGAGCAGAGATCTGAAGTAAGTGAGAGCTGCTGCAGCTCTGTTACTGATGGAAACGCTCCTGTGACTAAGAGCGCCCACCCCCCCTCCCATTGTTTTATGGTCAACCCCAAACCCTGTCCTAGAACCCCCACTGAAACCCCCACCTGACCCCAGCCTGTGTGGGCCCCCACAGCCCACCCTGCCCCAGCACCCCCACCTACCCCAGTGCCCCCCTCTGAACCCCTGGGGCCCCTCAGCAGCCACCCTGCCCCAGCACCCCCACCTACCCCAGTGCCCTCCTCTGAACCCCTGGGGCCCCTCACAAAGCCCCCCCTGGCCCAGAAACCTCCCTTTTGGGGGCCCTTAGAAGCCCCCCCACCTGCCCTATTTGCCCCCAACCTGGCCCCAGCTGTGTGGGGCCCCTCTGAAGCCGACCCAGCCCCAGCACCCCCACCTCCCCCAGTGCCTCCCCCTGGGCCCCATCTGTGTGGGGCCCCTCTGAACCCTTTTGGGCCCCTCACAAGCCCACCCTTGCCCCAGCACCTCCCTTTGGGGCCCCTTAGAAGCCCCCACCTGGCCCCAGCTGGTGGGGGCCCCCTCTGAAGCCCCTGGGGCCCCTCAGCACCAACCGGGGTCCCCAGTACCCCCACCTACCCCAGTTGCCTCCCCCTGGGCCCCTATCTGTGTGGGGCCCCATCTGAACCCCTGGGGCCCCTCATAAGCCCCACCCTGCCCCAGCCCTTTCCCTTTGGGGGCCCCTTTAGAAGCCCCCCCACCTTCCCTAGTGGCCCCCACCTGGCCCCAGCAGCGTGGGGCCCCTCGGAAGCCCCTGGGGCCCCTCAGCAGCACACCCTGCCCCAGCACCCACACCTACCCCAGTGCCTCCCCCTGGGCCCCATCTGTGTGGGGCCCCCCTGAATCCCTGGGGCCCCTCACAAGCCCACCCTGCCTCAGCACCTCCCGTTGGGCCCCTTAGAAGCCCCCACCTGCCCTAGTGCCCCCACCTGTGCCCCAGCTGTGGGGGCCCCTCTGAACTCCCTGGGGCCCCTCAGCAGCCCACCGTGCCCCAGCACCCCCACCTACCCCAGTGCCTCCTCTGTACCCCTGGGGCGCCTCACAAGCCCACCCTGCCCCTGCACCACCCTCGGGGGCCCCTAAGGAGCCCCCCACCTGCCCTAGTGCCCCCCCCTGGCCCCGCCTGAGTGGGGCCCCTCAGCAGCCCACCCTGCCCCAGCACCCCCACTGAAACCCCACCTACCCCAGTGCCTCCCCCTGGGCCCCATCTGTGTGGGGCCCCTCTGAATCCCTGGGCCCCTCAAAAAGCCCCACCCTGCCTCAGCACCTCCCTTTGGGGCCCCCTTAGAAGCCCCCCACCTGCCCAAGTGCCCCCACCTGGCCCCCAGCTGTGGGGGCCCCTCTGAAGCCCCTGGGGCCCCTCATCAGCCCAACCTTTGCCCCAGCACCCCCACCTACCCCAGTGGCCCTCCTCTGAACCCTGGGGCCCCCCCACAAGCCCACCCTGCCCCAGCACCTCCCTCTGGGGCCCCTTAGAAGCCCCCCACCTGCCCTAGTGCCCCCACCTGGCCCCTGCTGGGTGGGGCCCCTCAGCAGTCCCACCCTGCCCCAAGCACCCCCCACTGAAAACCCCCCACCTCCCCCCAGTGCCTCCCCCTGGCCCCAAACCCTGTTGTGGGGCCCCTCTGAACCCCTGGAGCCCCTCACCAGCCCACGCTGACCCACCACCCCCCTGGGGCCCCTCGGAAGCCCCCCACCTTCCCTAGTGCCCCCCACCTGACCCCACTTGTGGGGGGCCCCTCTGAAGCACCTGAGGGCCCCTCAGCAGCCACCCTGCCCCAGAAAACCCCCCCTATCCCAGTGCCCCATCTGTGTGGGGTCCCCAGAAGCCCCCCCCTGCCCCACACCTCCCCCTGGGCCCCTCGGAAGCCCCGCACCTGTCCTATTGCCCCCACCTGGCCCCAGCTGTGTGGGGCCCCTCAGCAGCTCCTGGGCCCCTCAACAGCCCACCCTCCCCAGCACCCCCCACTGAAACCCCCACCTACCCCAGTGCCTCCCCTGGGGCCCCTCTGAAGCCCCCCCCCCCGCCCCAACACACCACACTGAAACCCCTGGGGTCACCCCCCCGGGCACCAGCTGTGTGGGCCCCTTTTAAAGCCCCTGCGCCAGCGCCCCCTGGGCCCAAGCTGTGCAGATGCCTCTGGGGCCCCTCTGAAGCCCACCCTGCCCCAGTGCCCCTTCCCCCCTGGGCCCTAGATGTGCAGGATGCCTCTGGGGCCCCTCTGAAGCCCACCCTGCCCCAGTGCCCCTTCCCCCCTGGGCCCTAGTTTGGTGCAGGATGCCCTTTGGGGCCCCTCTGAAGCCCACCCTGCCCATGCTCCTTCCCCCTGGGCCCTAGCTGTGCGGGGGCCCTCTTAAGTCGTCTAGTCTGGACCGAAAGGGAGAAGAGAAGGGAAATAGTGAACGACTTGATCCGAGAGACGTCACCGTCAGTCACTAAATGTATCTGCACTGTGTGCACCGTATCTATCCCTATAATACCCCTGTAATATCGGTTTTAAATTGAATCATATTCACTAACACTAACGGTGGTATTGTTCAGTACTTTTATGGTAGTGATATGTGGTGGTATTATATGGTCTTAGTATATTTTTAAATTTCCATATTGGTCTGGGATACTGGTTTGGTCAGTAACATAATTAGTGGTGACATGTGGCAGTATTTTCTGGGCACTTGTACTATTACTGACCTGCAAAAATATTGATAAACCGTAAAATTCAAAAATAATGGGCGCAATTGCATTTTTTTTTTCTCGCGTTGGGTGACTGTTGAGTGGGCGGGGCAATGGGGGCGTGGTTGACGGGGGGGCCCCAGACGCTTCAGCTGTATGGGGCCCTGAAATTTCTGATGGCAGCCCTGGTTGTCATAGAGAACTATCGATTATGCCTCCTCTCCCCGCTCGCACAATACACCGTGGGGGGAGATAAGTGTCATGTCAATTACTAGCAGCGAATACGCAGCACTAGTAATGAATGTCTATGGAGCCGGCGGGCAACCCCCCTTCGCAGGAGTCGGCGCAAGCTCCTGAAGTTCCGGCGTAATTGTGGCCGTAATTATGCCCCGCAATTATGCCATGTGAACTTAGCCTAAAAGTCTGGCATTTGTATTTGACAAATATATGATCAGTGTAAGAATCAATGGGTCAGCACGGATTTCCCATGCTATGCCTGTCTTGTTCTGTATGTTTTTCTTTGCAGTGGTTACACAGCAAATGCTCATGTCCTTTGCATATTAGTGGACCTTTTTTAATCCTCCTTTAAGCCCCCTTTTCCCTTGATTCTTCAAGACCCATTTACTCCCATCAGTGCCCAGTCTATTAACTTTCATTTCATTGCTTCACATCTTCTACTGTCCACTTTTCATACTTTTTTTGCAAACTTGGGCCAATGCTTCTTATGACAGAAGGATTCTTCACCTTTTCTCATGCCACCATTCTGTCTGTAATATCACTATTACAAAGCATATGAGCCACCTCCACTGTCTCGTTTGTCTCGCCGGAACTGATAGACCTTGCGAAGGGCCGACTTGTTGACTTGTTTTGGATGGATGGACAGACTTCATTTCATAGTCTTTCAACTATCATGACCTCACATGATGCAGTTTGGCAATCTTCTTGGCCAAGAGACTGCTATCGATGAGCTGGATGATGCTGTTTCTCTTTGCTTGAGAAATCTTCTTCATGGCTGCTCCTCGACTCAAACCAGTGACCTATTGCTTGGGAATCAGCCTAATAACACACTGAGCTATTAGGGAATGTGAGAACAGGTTGTAATTTGTAGTATACAAGAAAAAAAAGATTGTTCCACCACCAGGAGCAAAACCGTAACAATGCAGTTACATGATAAGAATCTGCATAACTAAGCATGTGCTAAATAGTTACAAGTCAAATTTACATATGATATATCCAAGATGATTGTCTATAAAATGATGGTAGTCTCACATTCAAAGCTGTAGTGGATGGTGAAATATGGAGCCTAAAAGTATAAAGTTCAAAACTTTGTTACCCTTTTGCTTGTCAGCGTATGTCCATCAAGTTCATCCAAGGGTGGGGAAAAGTGTGGATGAAAGGAGGCGGATAGGGATTTTTTGACACTTAGTTTCCCTTACTGATGAAGACTTTTGAAAGAACCAATCTGCCCTAATTTTTTTTTTTTTTCCTGATCCCAAAGTTGCCATCAGACTAGTTTGCTTAAACAGTCATTTAGAGTCATTTGTTTCCCTTTTATTTCTGGCTTTGCTGAGGTTGCTTTGCGTCAGTTGTCAGGATTAGTAGAGGAAAAGGAAGATGGTGGAACCGGCGCACATGTGTTTCCAGGAATGCCAATGATGAAGGCAGGGAGATCCAGAAAATTACTTTATTATTCTAAAAAGGCTAGGGCGATAACCTCAGCCGATCTAAAACAATTTAAAAGCAAGTAAAACCCGACGCGTTTCCTTTTTATAAAAACGTTTCCCTCGGGGGTTATGTCGGGTTTATTCATTCTTGGGTTCTTTTGAGGTTTGTTCTATTAGGGTTTGTTGTAGTTTAGGGACATTTATTAGGACTGGGTCTAGGAAGGATTCAGGGAAAGTTGGTTATGGTTAGTTGTCTTTGCCATAGCCTTGCTTCTGGATTGAAGACTTTAAGGTGTCCCCTTGTCCGTGCGGACTGGGAGGGCCTATCCTCTGGGGGGTTTGAGTTCGGGGGCCCCCCAGTTACGTTTCGGGCCCACTGAGGGATTTACTTTAGGGGTCCACCCACAGCTCTGTAAATTCCTGCCGGGTCTCTTATGCTTGCTTCTTGTTTTTCTCCCTTTTCCTATCTTTTTTTGCCCTTCTAAGGATTTTAAAAAAAAAATTTGGGTTTTGGGGGTTAAAAAACCCCCCCCAGCCCAAGCCTTCCGGGGGCCCCGCTCATCTGCTAAGCCCTGCATCTCCATTGTCTATTGGTGAATCCCACCATTTTTTGTTTTTTAAAAAGAATTTTTAAGGGTATAATTTTTACATCCGGGGCGGGTTTACTGCCCTTTTTCTTGAAAGCTGGGCCCACCAACCTTATATTTAAATATATTTTATTTGGTATTATTTTACGGTTGCTGCAGTGCAATCTTCAAATTATTTGCATGCCTTCGTGGAGGATCTCCAACCTCAAGAGTAATCCATATTTTAACTTTTTATGTCCATCCAACAATTTGAAATATTGATCTGCCAGTTTGAGGATTTGTGTGATCCCAGATTAAGAGTTTTTTTGTACTAGAGTGAAATGTTGCTTTTGGGGGTCACATTTTAATGATGGGATAGACAGTGAAAAATAGTAAGGCACAAGGGGTTTTTTTATCAAATTCCGGGGTGGGTTTTCTGAAAAAAAGTTAAACAATTGACCCGTTCTGTTCCAAAAAATTAAAAAAACTTTTTTTCATTTTAAAAGAAAAAATTGTCCCTTACACAACCCGCGATTCTGGGCCCAGGCCTGGTGACAGGGCAGGCCTAATAGAAGATTGGGGAATTGGTTTTCTTCAGGGGGAAAAAAAAAAAAAGAAAAAAAAAAATAAAAGTACCCTTTTTTTTCCTTTAGGGGGAAAACCCCTTTTAAGGAAAAATTTCCACATTTCAAAAATTTTTTAAAAAAAGGAAAACCCCGAACTTTTGGGGGAATTTAGAGTGAGAAAACCCCGCCACTAAAATGGTTTATGTGGATTTTTAAGGCTGGAAGGGGAGGGGAAACTTTAAAAAAGTTTTGCTTCAGGGCGCCCAATTTAATTTTAAAAACTTTTTCTAAGCAAAAAAATAATCTTCAAATTCCCTCAGTTACAGATAAAGTTATGAAAACCATGAAAACATTAATAAAAAAGGGGGGGGAAAAACAAAGTTCCCTTTCATTTTACCCCCCCGGGTTTAAAAAAAAAGATTTTGGGTGGGCCCCCCGGGAAATTTTGGGCCCTAAATAGTTGTTTTGGGGCATATTATCTCAAACTCAGGAAAATTTTTATTTTTTTCTCGGCCCGCAGTTTTTTTGCTTTTTCCCCCATGTGCAGTCCCAAAAATTTTTAGTACATTCCTATCTCATTTTTTCTCTGCTTTCTTCTGTCTCATTTTCACTTTTTCCCTTTTTTCCCCCAAAGGGGACACAGTGGAAATTTTCATTTTTCCCTTTCCCACAAATTCTCTTCAAAAAACCCTTTTTTAATTTCTTTTTGTCCCCCTTTTTTTCTGTACCTTACCCTTTTCCCGTTTCATTTTTTCTCATAGTGTCCCCCTCATTTTACAAATTTTGGGGGACTTTCAGAGTTACAGAAACTTGGGAAAAAACCTTTAAAAAAAAGGGGGTGGTTTTTACCTCATTTTTATGTTACTTTAAAAAAATTTGGGAAAAAAAAAAAAAAATGGAATTGGCTTTGAAAATTTAAAAAAAGATTAAAAAAAAGGCGCCCGTTTTAAAAGGGCAGATTCTGAATTTTTAAATTGGGGGGGGGGGGGGGGGAAAGCCAATTTTTAATTAAAGGGGTTATCCACTTTGATAAAAAATAAAAATTTGCAAATGTAATTAAAAAAAAAAAAATGAAAGGTGGCCCCAAAAAAAAATGTTCCGCACAACCCCAAAAAGGGGAATTTATAAAAACTATCCAAAATTTATTATATGCAATCCATAAAAGCAAACCCAAAAAGCCCCCACAAAAATATCAGCGGGGGGGAGTGTTAGCCTGAAAGGAAATAGAGAAAAATTTGGCAAATTTATTTTTTAACGAAGTGGAATTCGTTTGGGAATTTTTGGGGAAAAATTGTGCAGACAAAAAAAAACCTTTTTTCAACGGGCCCCAAAAAAATATACATTTTTTCCCCGTAGGGCCCAATTCACAAGCAAAAGGTTAAAATTTCCCAAATTTTATCTTTTTGTTTGTGGCGTAGAAAAAACGCAATTTTTAAAAACAACTAAAAAAGTACTAGTTTTTGCGGCCTTCTTTTGGGGCAATTTTTAATTTAGGGGGGTTTTAATTTTAACTTTTTTTTGCTTGGGTTTTGCGACAAAAAAAAAAAAGTCCTTTTTTAACGAACCCAAAAAAATAAACATTTTTCCTGTAGCCTAATTCATGTCCAAAGGGTTTAATTTAAACCTGTTTGTGCCTTTTTCATTTAATAAAAACACCCGGTTTTAAACGACAATCAATTTCATTTTTCCCTGGCCATTTTTTTTAAGCGAAAATTTATACCCAAAGGGTTTCCCAAAGTTTTGTTATTTGGGTTCTTTGGGTATCAAAAACAGGGTGTGTATTTATCATATACAGATATCATCAAAAAACCCGGGGTCTGTAAATTTTAGAACAAACAAATATTTAAAAACAGAGGGGGGTGGCAGGGGTCTGCACCTGCAGTGGGAGTGGCACAAAAAAATTCCGGAAAAAGGCCCAGGGTTTGCAGCAAAAGCAAGGGGACGTCGAAACAGGGGTCACTCGGGGGAGAGGCCCCAAACTGCCCCTGTCATCTAGCGGCCGGGGGTGTTGTTCAGCAACCCAAGGGTTCTTGATTGGTTTTCTAGGGCATCCCCTTCCCCCCAGATGGGCATTTTGACAAAAACCCCAAACCAAGGTCGGTTTTGGGGAAACCCCAGAAAACAACCCTTTTTTTGGGAAGGCCCGGGAAACGGGGTTTAGCCGGCCCCTCAAACCTTTTCCCCCCCCTCCTCTTCCCCATCCGTTCCCTCAGCCAAAAATTTAAATATGTTTGGTTCCCGGGCTCCCGCGCCCCCTATTAATTTAACCCCTTTGGATGAACAATTTTGATTTTTTAAGGCAAAACTGAGCTACTTTGGGAGCGGGAAAAAAAATTAAAAAATTGGGGGTAAAATCCCCCTGCTTCTAGCAGTTTGCCGGGTGCCCCCGGTATAGAGTTTTGGGGAAAATTGGGTTTTGGGAGGTTTATTTGTAAAAAGGTCAAAAACCCCCGGCCTAAAACCCCAAAACCGGGGAAATTTTAAAGGGCACCCTTGGGACGAGGGGAAAAACAAATAAATTTATGATGTAAGGGCCCCCCACCGCACTTTAGGGAAGGGCTTCATCAAGTCCAAAAAGAAAGGGGGTCAGCCCCCCGCGCGTCGGCCCCCCTGGGGAAAACGCAGCCAGCAAGGGGGGTCGGTTTTTGGCCCCTTTTCTGGTGAGAGTCAGCAGGATAATTCAGCAGGTTTAAGGGCGGGAGCCAAGGCGGCCCGGGGGTAAAAAACCCGCTTCGCAGGTCCAAGAAAGTAGCGGCACAGGGGCTCAGCGAGGCAACCCGGGGGCAGTAAAAGTCACTCAGGGGCGGAGCCCCAAAGGCGGGGGAATCCGATACTCCGGGGGTTTGGGAGTTCTTTTTTTAAGGGACCGGAGGGGCCGAATATGGGTAAAATGTAGAATTTTGTGGGCAGAAAGTGAAAACGTGGCCCGGGGGCTAAAGTTGGCACCACGGCCCTGGTCAAAAACATGCACATCAAACCCTCCGGTGGCCTTTGGGAAAAAACGTGGGTCAGATGTTGGGGGTTCCCCTCCTCCGGCCGCAGCCCCAAAAAACAGCAGCAGCAGCGCCCGTGGCACGCATGCCATTGCTCCCAAACCATCAAAAAGGGTTTCCCCCCACCTCTGCAATAAGGGGGGGGCTTTTTTTCTTTGCCCTTTCCCCCCAGATGCTCCTCTCCCCGGGTACTCATGGCGCCAAACAAATTTGTTCAGCGAGGCGTTGCAAAGAAAACAACAGTATTCGTCCAACCATCCTAAAGGTTTCAGCACTGACCATGGGTTTCCCGTTCCCCAATTTTGGAAATTTCAGTCCCTCCCTTTTTCCCAAAAGGTGGACTCTGCACCCAATTTAAAGAAAAATAATGGGCTTGGGGCCGAGCCGGGGAAAGGAGAGTTCCAAGCCGTAATTTCTTTTTTCCAAAAAAAGGGAGTACCAGCAATTAAAATATGTTTAAAAAGAATTTGGGGCCCGTCCCTTTAGCTTTACGGTTTGTTCCAAGGGTGCCCGGCAGGGGGCAGACCCTTTTGGACTTTTAAATAAAGGTTTAGGGGGGGCCCCCTCCCGCCTTTCAAACGCCCCACCGGGTTAAATTTTGGGTTTCCCGCCCAGGCACACCAAAAAACTTGGGCCGGGAAAACGCCCCTTTCTCCTCCACGTTTTTTCAAAAAATGCTGCAAACCCGCGCCAATGTCCGGCCCCCCCCTCCTCCTCCACCACACCACCATTCGCCCCCCACAAGTATGCTCCATCAAAAACCCCCATGTGTAGGGCACAGGGGGGTGTCACGAGTTCTAAAACCTGGGTTGCCCCCGGCGAACGAAAAATCCCCACGGGGAGGAATGCTCCCCGTCATGCAAACAAAAAATCATGTGTGGGGTTTCCCCCGCCCAACTGCAAATCGAACCATTGTGACGGACACGGGAGGAACATTGGTGTCCGCCTGCACCGAGATGGATTGGTCCATGCGCCCTGCATGGCACATGTTTCAATCTGGTGTGAAAAAAGGATCCTGAAGTCCTCCACCACCTTCAGTCAGATGCTGAAAATTCCATGAAACTGGTGCATGCACTTTATCACCATCGTACAATAGCCAGGAACACCCTCCTCAGTTGCAGCTGCATAACGGCCGACCCCCAACACACTCTAATATGCGATGTTTTCCACCCTCCTGGAATACAGCCTGCACAATGTTGGAACCGACTGTATGAACAAGAAAGGCTATTAACGTTTTTTTGATATCCAGGCATACAGAATACCCCTGTGTAACTTTGCTGGCATCCAGTGGCAGCTCATGCGTGACACCTGCCGTTTGTTGAGACCAATCGCGGAGGCCACGTTATTTTGTCAGTCCCAGGACTACGATGAATAACGTCATTCAACTGCTTCATTGTCCAGGAACCAGATCCTGAAAATCAGTCTGGGCAGGGGACTGGAACGTGGCGACTGACATCACGTGGCCACATGAGTCCGTGGACTGAAAATGGAGGAGGAGGAGGAGGAGGACATTGGAGCAGAAGCCATAAGATCTGGTGAAATGAGTGTATATTTCCTACCCAGGTTGACAAGAGAAGGGAGGAGCAAGGAGCACTGGAGAGTGGATGGAGAAAAAAAAATGAGAAACGAGGCAGATGACCCCCCCAAGCACCGTGCAGTATACAGATGGAAATGGAGGCAGGTAGCCCCTCGAGTCACTTGTGCAATGGGCCCGCAGAAATGCTGATCTAGCCTGTCTAGTGACACCAATAGTCAGCATCCGGCAAAGAGGATTACTGTCTGGCACTCCACCACTATTGGACCCGACACTATCGGACCAAAATGGGAGCCTTTTTTTCCCACTATTGAGAGGAGGTCAAACTCAAATACTATAGGGAAATCCTCTGTAAATCAGTTGCCGCTGCCTATGGTGCGGCAACGTCCCTTCTCTGACAGGTCTGACCGGGGGTTCCTCAGCGCTCCACGTACCACAGCAGCGGCTGCTGGAGGAAGGTGGGGGATAGGAGCAGTACCAGCTCGCATCAGCAGTAACCTAAATCTGGATTCCCTGATGAGCAGCTTCTCACCCTCCTAGTGAGGAGGGCATCGCCAGCAGCAGCAGCAGACCTGGAACAGTCCCTGAACCAACAGGTTTGTGGCCTACATGTACAGCGACTCTGCCACCTCAGATAGAAGATCCGCTGGACAACTCTGGCAGCCAAACTGGATGTTTGGCCGAACTGCCGGTTGTTGCAGTGGAGACGCAGTCCTGCCCGGCAAGGTAGAGTGGCATCAGACGGTGTTCAGTGTGCGTGGGCCATCGTTACCCCAAGAGAAACCCCCTTGTCCACGGGAAATGTGGAACGACTGACCTTTGTCAAGATGAACAGGCTTCGGACGGCCCAGGATTGTCCACACACCAATGACTTTAGGCGTCAGTCTCCTGTGGGTTCAAACTACCTTCCTCAGCCACAATTCCTGATGCCTGCGCAGACCCCTCCTGATGCCACCGCACATCTGCTGCCATTTTCTTCCATCAGCCTACCACCATCTTTACCAGGGACGGTATTGCCACCCACCACAAACACTCTGTCATTTAGCCACCTCAATACCTAAAGCGCTGCTGCTGTTGCCTAGTGACATCCACAACTGTGTCATTGTTGCCACTACCTCTTACCTCATGCTGTGCTCCTGCCCCGCACCTCAAAATCACTGTCCATTGTGCCACTCTGTGGCCTACTTCCTTTTTGTTTTGCCAACCTCCAGAATTTGTCATTGTGCACTGTCTGACCTCATGCGGCAGCTGTTGCTGGCTGCCCTGTTCCTCCACACTGTGTCATTGTGCCATCTGCCAGACCTCATGCAGCTACCCCCCCCGCCGTGACCTCCGCTCTCTCATCATTGTGCCACTCTGTGGCTTCCCTCCTGTTTTTGTCACCTCCAGAATCTCATTGTGCACTCTCTGACCTCATGACATGCTGCTGCAGTTACCCTCCTTACTTGCCCTCGCCACACTGTGTCATTGTGCCACACCTGTGGCCTAAAACTGTGTTTGGCACACCTCCAGAATGTCATTGTGCCACTGCCTGACCTCGTACTTGCTGCTGTTTGTGACCTTCTACACTGTGTGATTGTGGCCTCTACTGTGGGCCTAATACTGTTTTTTGCCACCCTCCAGAATTCATTTGTGCACTTTCTGACCTCATGCTGCTGCTGTGGCTGCTGCCGTCGTCCTCCACACTGTGTCATTGTGCCACTGCCTGACCTCATCTGGCTGGCCGCCGCCGTGACCTCTCCGCACTCAGTCATTATGCCTATTGGGGCATCCTCCTGTTTTGCACCTCGCCAGAATGTCATTGTGCCACTGCTTCTGACCTCATGCTGCTGCTGATGACTCCTGCCCGTGCCCTCCACACTGTGTCATTGTGCCAACACTGTGCCTAATACTGATTTGCCACCTCCAGAATGTCATTGTGCCACTGCCTACCTCGTACAGCTGCTGTTTGTGACCTTCTACAACTGTGGATTGTGCCACTCTGTGGCCTAATACTGTTTTGCCACCCTACAGAATGTCATTTGTGCCACTTTTCTGAACCTCGATGCTCGCTGCTGTGGCTGCTGCCGTGTCCTCCACACACTGTGTCATGGTGCCACTGCCTGACCTCTGCTCGCGGCCCCGCCGTTGACCTCCGCGCTCTCAGTCATTGTGCCATTCTGGTGGCTTCCTCTGTTTTGCCACCTCCAGAATGTCATTTGCCACTGCCCACCTCATACTGCTACTGTTGTGACCTCCACTCCCAGTCATAAGTGCCACTCTGTGGCTAGTCCGTATTTGCCACCTCCAGAATGTTCATTGTCCCACTCAGCCTAACCACATGCTTCTGCCGCCCGTGACCTCCACATCTCATGTCATTGTGCCATTCTGTGGCTTCCCTCCTGTTTTTGCCACTCAGAATCCAGAATGTCCAATTGTGCACTGCCCACCTCCAAACTGCTGCTGTTGTGACCTCCACTCTTATCATTGTCCACTCTTGGCCAGTCCCTGTTTTTGCCACCTCCAGAATGTTCATAGTGGTTGCCTCACTGCTAACCTCATGCTTCCTGCCCGCCCGTGACCTTCCGATCATCAGTCATTGTCCATTCTGTGTCTTCCTCCTGTTTTTGGCCACCTCCCAGATTCATTTGTGCCACTGCCTGACCTCGTACGACCTGCTGTTGTGACCTCCTACACTGTGTGATTGTGGCCACTCTGTGCCTAATACGTTTGCCACCTCCATAAGACATGTGCCTACTGTCTGACCTCATGCTGCTGCTGTGGCTGCAGCGTGTCGCACCAACACTGTGTCGATTGTGCCACTCTTCTTTCTGACCTCATGCTGCTGCTGTGCTGCTGCCGTGTCCTCCACACTTTGTCATTGTGCCACTGCTGAACCTCATGCTGCTGCCGCCGTGACCTCCGCTCTCAGTCATTGTGCATTCTGTGGCTTCCTCCTTTTTTTGCACCTCCAGAATGTCATTGTGCCACTGCCTGCCCTCATGCGCTGCCGCGTACCTCCCCCTCTCAGTCATTGTGCCATTCTGTGGCTTCCCCCTGTTTTGCCACCTCCAGAATGTCATTGTGCCACTCCCCTGACCTCTGCTGCTGTGGCTGCCGCCGTCACCTCCACAGTCTGTCACAATGTTGCCACCTGAGCTCTCAGCTTGTTTTTTTCAGCTTTCGTTTGGGATGACTTTTTCAGGCTACATTCCTGCTTGAGTTTTTTGGTCAGTTTTGCCCTCTTAAGTGCCCAGGGAATTTTATAGTGAAGCGATTCTAAGAGCGGCGGCAGTCATCTGCGTGTCATACTACAACACAACATTGTATGAAGACCAAACCAAGCTCCCTCTGCATATTTAAGCATGGCACAATGTTTCTACCAGCAAACCCCGCAGGCTCCCGTGCAGCCTGGAAATAGCTGCTTTTTAACGCGATTCGTCCCGAAGTAATTCGGACCGAATTTATTTTTGTCGGAAAATTCGGCAAAGTGACCGAATCGAATTTTTGAGAAATTCGCCCATCTCTACTGAAGACACAAGGAATCTTACGTTAAGCGGAAGGTTCAGAAGTATCTTTACTGAGAGCTTGGGCAGTCTTCCGTGCACAGAGCACATGGAAAGGAGCTGGCTTCACTGGACTTCTAAAAAAGAAATAACAAAAACTGTACGGACCTTTCCAATACTATTGTGATCTAGTGTAGAAGCTTCAGTGGTCCATTGGTCTTCATTTACTAGCAGATGGCATATAACTTCTGCAGCCAATCAGTTCTCTCAATGGTTACAAGCAATACATAACCACTCAGTGATGGGAGCCATGATGTTTTCATGACTACTGCGACTAGCTAATATTAAATAAAGTCCAGCGGGACCACTAAACCTTCTATACTGCATTGCCATCGAATTGGAGAGGGGACCTCAGTTTTTTTTTTCCCCCTTTTTTTAAAAGGTTTACAAAAAAGGTGACCCGGGGAAACAATAGGCCCGGGAATTTTAACCCCTTTTTGTGGGTAAAATGTTTGAAGGGTTTTTTAAGATGCAACTGAATTCTCCCTGATATTAAATTTTATAACGCCCTTCCAGAATGGGTTTTATGAAGGGTCAGTCCTGTAAACAATCTTATAGCTTTATGAGGAAATTAGTCTAGACGGATCGTGGGAGGCATTGGTTTTTTATTTTAGATTTTTTAAAGCTTTGATACGTGCCACTAAAAGGTTGGTAAATAAAATGAGAATGTTTGGGCTGGGGGAAAATGTTTGCAAGTGGTTAGTACTGGCTTCAGTGATAAAAACAAAGGGTGTAAATTACGGTGCATACTCATACGGATTCCCGATTTTCCTAGTGGGGTAACCACATGTTTCAGTGATGGCCCTATCATCCACTTTAATATTTACATTAATGACTTACACAATGGGATTTGAACGGTAGAATATCAATCTTTGCATATGATACTAACTCTGTAAAGTAAATCAACACAAAAGAGATAATGTTTATTTACAAATGGATCTGGATAAGTTTTGGCAGGCCTGACAGAGAAGTGGCAATAAGATTTAACACAGATAAAAAGCAGGTTATGCACATGGGGAAGAAAATCCATTACATGATTACATTTTAAATGGAAACAATGCTGGGGAATAAGTGACATGGAGAAAGGACTGGGAATCCTGGGTGGACAGTAAACTTAATTGTAAATCAGCCATTGTGAGGCATCATCTGCATGTAGGCACACATGGATTATGGGATGTATTAAAATGAGGGGCATAGATAGTTGCCATGATGGTACATATTCTCCCAATATACAAGTCACTGGGTTAGAACACACATTGAATATTGTGTACAGTTTAGGGCAACAGTTTACACAAAAGACATTGTAGAGCTTGAACAGGTACAAAGGCGGGCAACAAAAATAATAAAAAGACTGACTATTTAGCTTAGAGAAAAGATGGCTTCGGGGGGACATAATAAATATGTATAAATATATTAAAGGTCAATATAGATATTTCTTTCAAGATCTATTTATACCCAGCACTGTATTTAGAATAAGGGGGTATCATCTACGTCTAGAGGAAAAAATATTTCTACATAAACATAGAAAGGGATTCTTTACTGTAAGAGTAGTGAGACTGTATAACTCTCTGCAGAGGAACTTGTCATGAAGAATCCAATAACAAATGTCAAAAGGGTCTGGATCATTTTCCAGAGAAGAAATAGTAATAAACAAGTTATAGTTACTAGATTCTGTCCATTGATCCAGGGATTTATTCTTGATTAGCCAGGTTGGAGTCGGGAGAGGAAGTTTCCCTAAAAGAGTACATTTGGCTACTACTTCATAGGGGTTTTTGCCTTCCTCTGGATCAATACTTTAGCAAAATAGGCTGAACTGATGGACGTCTGTTTTTTTCTATTAGACACACTGAGCACAGGAGGTGAGCTCGTGAAATAGTCTGTTAGGCTATGTCTCCACTGCACACTAAACATCCATTTTTCAGCGTCAAAAAACACTGAGAAAAACTACTAAAGAGAGGTCCCATAGACTTGTGTAGTTAAAACATTCTGTTGTCTCCACAGAACATTTTCTTTCTGGTTATTTGCTGCCCGTTTTTTGAAACCTTGCAAAAAACGCCAGAGCAGGACAGAAAATATACTATTGGAGTCTATGTAAAGCGCGGATGTTTTTTGGCGTGTTTTTTGCAGAAACACACAGCAAATCAAATGCTGTGCATTTCTGCAAAAAAAACACAACAAAAACACACACAAAAAATTTCGCAAAAACGTGCAAGTAACGCAAAATGCACCAGAAAACTGATGTTTTTCAGCAGCTTCTGACAAAAAACAGGCAAAAAACTCAGTGTTATGAATGTTTTTAGGATTTAGTTTTCAGGTCATTTTTTTGTCCACTGCTGTGTAGACATGGCCTTAGATGTAGTAGAATTTAGGCAGTGTTGTAGGAAAAATAAAGTATTATAAGATGTACATTGAAACAATTGATATTCTCAGCTTCCACAATTTAAATGTGTCCTGCTCTCCAATATCAACTTTTGAACTGGTTCCACGACATACTACTTCTCTACTAGATACACTTGCTGAAAACATAAGATAACAAAGCTTTTCTATTGCAGACAACTAAAAACTGCTGGTGCTAATGCTTTAAAAAAACCTATCCTCAAAATGTTTCATACAGAATTAATCATACATGTGACCTTTAATAAGGTACATTTTTAATGGCTGTTTAGAAGGATAGCTAGACAGACAGACAGACAGATAGATAGACATACAGAATCTGTGTAGGACTGGCTGGGACACTCCTCCAATCGTAAAACTAAATTGCTTGTTGAACCTTTCCACGTTTTCCATTGACAACTATGGGGAGTGACTGTGTTCATGAGGCAACCTCTGTCTGTAATCAAGCCCTATTTTCAGGACTGGTGGCAGCAAAAGTTATTGTACTACAGTTATAAGACTTTTTATGGTATATTATAGAGAATAATAACCAATCAGTTCTCCAATTCCATTGTTTCAAAAATAAAAAAAAGTAAGAAAGTGATTATCAGCATTGTCACCATAAAGAGCAGTGTTTTATCTAATTGAATATAGAAACTTTAATTAAACATCACATTTCAGGGTGGGAATGTCCCATAATTGGGTTACGTATCCTACAGCATTTTGGAGCCATTGTATCATTTGATAAGAATGGATAGATTAAGGAATCAAGTTGAATCACTCATTATAATTACTAATAATAAATATTACAAAATTGATAATGAAATAACATTTCAAAATACAGTGAATGAGTCATACATAGATATGTTTAAAGTTTCACATATCCATCTGCTTTGCTCAGAATAGCAGCCTAAATGGCATTATATAGCAGCAGAAGCACTGAATGTAACCAATTGCTGCATGATTCATTTTAGATACAATTTTAGTGAACCCATTTAAACTCATACAGTTGAGGAAAAGAAAACATGTCTGCCCTTATCTGAAGGACATGCAGATACGTCGGGTTATTTTATTGAATCCTCTCGCTCTTTATCTCAACTATTCTTGTGCCTTCTGCTCAGCTTCATCTCTTATCTGGTCTCATGATTTAAAGAACATTTCTCTGTTTTGAGCACTATGCATGCAGACTCACTTGTTTAAACTAGATTTTGAGTATTTGCCCTTCTCTTTGGGTGTCTTTAATATCATAACACTTTATATGCCAGTCCTTATATTCCCTGTAGTTCTAAACTAGTACACCACACATATAAACTATATCTCAAATATTTCTATAATATATGAGAAAGAATATGAGCAATATTCACCATGTAAAGTGGTACAGTAAGCTTGAGACATGGATAGGTCTGCCTTGTACATTGTCATATTATGGTTTGTCATGCTTTTGGTTTAATTTAGAATGATCATGCTGATATCAGAACAATTTCTATTTTTAATGACTAGGAGACTTGAAATCATTCTGATACCATTTACATTCATAGTGGCAACACATTTTGCAACACTTTACAATCATGAGATGCAATAAACATACAAAATACCATGATAAGAAAACAAATATCCATTGACAATAACACAATAAGGAAAATGTTGATTGTAAGAAAGCAGAAGGGAGAGCGACACAGTAGATACAAAGTGTTAGTTTTTTCAAATTTGTATGCACAAAAGACAGTCTAAAAAAGAAGTATGAAGGATGTACTGTTACTCAGCCACTACCTTTTTCCATATAAAGTACATTAAAATAAAAGGTGCATGACAGAGTTGGGTGAAGAGTTACAGGTAAAAATGTCAGTTATCTAACCCAGAGCTTGTGGTTGCAGATCCAAAACCAAATTTAAAGGGTATTAAACTTTTAAAAAACTTTACCTAATTTAGTAGTACAAGTAAATAAAAGAAACTTTGAAGTCTACCTTATTACAGTTAAATTAAGTTTCTTCACTTATTTGACTCCTTTCTAAACTCATCATTCACTCTCCAGAACTGCTAAATCTCAATTTTAAGAGATGAGATTGACTAAGTGGGAGATCAGATTACATGCTGCTGTTAGAAGTCAGTGGGCAGGGGAGAATGAACTAGCTGTAGAGCATGCACCACCAAACCTATGATTTACCTTCGTTATATCAATGATATCCTTGTCATCTGGACTGCAGGTGAGAAGGCCCTACTTAAATTCCATAATAACTTCAATGACTTTCCCCCCACCATCAACCTTAAACTTAGCTATTCAGTGAGCAAAATCCACTTTCTGGATACCACAATATACATTAAAAACCACCAGCTACTCACATCAACATACCACAAACCCACAGACAGAACGGCCTACCTCAGGAACGACAGCTTCCCCCCCAAGCACACAAGACAATCTATTATTTACAGCCAATCCATACAATACAATCGGATTTGTTCTGAGAAAACAGACCTGAACAAGCATCTCCTGGATCTGAGGATGAAATTTCTCAGATTGGGATACAAACCAAAAGTGACGGACAACCAAATAAACAAAGCAGTAGCCATTAACAGAGACAGTCTGTTCACATATAAAGAGACCCAGGATGAAGCCTAAATACCCCTAGTTTTCACCTACAACCCACAGCTGGAGATCCCACAAAGGATTGTCAAGGAACTTCAACCAGTGCTACATAGGGACAACAGACTCAAAGACATATTTCCAGTCCCCCTTCTCCTTTCCTTTCAGCAACCACCAAACCTACAGTATATTATTGTTTGGATTGTCCTGAAGGCCCCAACAGAAAATGGCACCGCACCTTATCTGCAAAACAAGTGTCCCACAGTCACAACAGGTGCACAGAATTAGGCTATGTTCACACGGCTTAAAATGGGCCGTATTTCGGTCTGTAATTACACGCCGGAGTGCACAAATTACGTCTGGAATACGTCCCAGTCACTACGGTAATGCACAGTTTTCATAGAGAACTATGGATTACGTCTCCTCTACCTGCTCGGCGAATACACCGCAGGGGGAGATAAGTGACATGTGAATTACCAGCGGTGTATACGCGCTGCTGATAATGAAAGTCGCCGGCCCCCCGCTCCTGCCCCGCTCCCGTCCACACGGCGTAATTGCGGGGTGTAATTACGCCCCGAAAATAAGCCGTGTGAACATAGCCTTAGGGGGACATTTTCCTGCAGGTCTTCCAATGTGGTGTATCTCATTGTGTGTGTGCAATGTCCAACCATAGGCCTCTATGTGGGGGAAACAGGGCAGAGACTTAGTCAGCACATGAACTCACATAGATTCACTATCAACAACAGCAGGACAGGTCTCCCAGTAGCCGCAAATGTTTAATAGAGTGGTCTTCTCCAGAGAAATTTGCGGCCACTGGGAGATCTGTTCTTCTGTTATTGATAGTGAATCTGTGCAAGTTCATATGCTGTGGTTTTGGTTTTAATGGGACATTGTAAGATGCAGAGGGAGAGAAAGGAACGGGAATATAAGCTAATGCAAAGATTTCAAACTCTGCAATTAGGACTTAAAGGGGTTTTGCCAGGAGGAGCCTTATCTGCTAAGAAGCTAATGTAAACAAATCACGGAGCTGAATGAGAGAGAGACGCACACAGCCAGAGGCAGAGCTGCATAAGGGATCGTGTGACATGTTCACTGAAATAATCAAACTGCAACTTGTGGATTCTGTATACAAAAGACAACACCTTTTCTCCTCAGCAGCTTGAAAGCTCCTTCATGTTCTCTGTCATCAGATAAAGCAGGGATCTAATCACACTACAACTAGTTTATTCTGTATACAAAAGAAAACATATTGCTACCCGGTGCTTTGAAAACTTCTGCAGTTCAGTCTCATCAGATAAGAAGCTTTCTCTGCGCAAGCCCGTCCAGCAGCTCTTGTCAGGCCGTATCTAATACAAACTTTGAAGTAACCAAGGGAATGTAAGGAAGACTGTAGCTCTCTCAGACTGCAATTTTTGTAATCACATATATTTAGAAAAGTGATTAAATACCCATTTTGGAGGATCCCATGCCAACATTACATCGTGGCAAAACCCCTTTAATATTCATGCCAATTTCATGTCACTCTATGTATGAACTGTGAGGGTCACAAATCACCACCTGATAGCAAACAGATAACATCAAGAATTACTGATCACTCCTGTTATGCCTCACAAGTTTCCAGATTGTTTAGTTCTTGACCTGTTGTAAATAACTTCTCTATTTATTGCATTTTGTTATTTTTAAAGATTTTAAAATGCTTTGAAGGCCCGTATCTTTTTTGCATAAAAAGTCTGTGAATTTTCAGTTTCTTGTACCATGTCTAAAGAAGAGAGCTAGTACTCCCGAAAGCTTACCAACAAACATGCTCAGCCTCTAAAAGGTATCACCTGATTTCTTCACTCTTCTACTACTTTCAATGGCTAACACGATACAATAGTATACTACTTAGCTGTAGAGTAAGAGAGAGGTAAAGAAAAACACACAGAAAATCTGCTCAATGCTCTACCAAGGCTGGGTTCACATTAAAGGAGGCTTACCATAAAGGCATTTCATGCTTGGTTTGTTCAAAAAGGGATGTGTATGACTTGTTTGAACTGCAAAACATCTGACCAGCAGGCCTGACATCACCATGCCTTTCCCCACAGTGTGTTCACTCTAATCAAACAAAGGTCTGTTTATGTAAAGAGCTGTGAGAAACTAAAATGTAACTTAGTGGTTAGCACTTCTGCCTTCCAATAAAGTGTTCCTAGGTTCAAATCCCTGCAGAAACCAAACAAAGTTTTTTTTTTCCCTCAATGTACATACTTGATTAAGGTTTCTTTTTACTTTTTATTAATTTGCATTGTTTGACTAATTACTAAGGAGTATATACATAGGACAGGGGTAGAATGATAGCACCTGGTGTTGAACACTTGCTCAGCAGTAAGTGTGTGTGATTACTTAGCAAGGAAGAGACTGAAAGTAGCTGCCTGAAAGGAGAGGTGATGTCTGAGCATGTGCAGCCAGGACTGAGGAGCTCTTGTCACTGGTCGTATTCTCTAGAGATGAGCTGTACATTATGGATCACTAAGGTAGCAGCTGAAACAAAAATGGTAGAGAAATTTTAATAATGGTGAATGGTGAAAATGTTTATTATTTAATTTGAAAGCTTTCCACCTCAATTTTACTTCATGGTAAAATCCCTATAAGTAGTAAACCTTCTTTCAGAAGTATATGTTGGGAGGACTCTCAACAAACACTTTTGATGTAGTGCATCAAGCTGTCCCACAGTAGGCATACAGTGGGATGTGTTGCCATGTTACCCTTGACAGCAACCTTAAACAGATTTTGTATTAAGACGTGTGTCAAGTGGATGTCAGCAGTAACACCTCATAGGGAGGAGGACACTTACTGGCTTCTCTGGGGAAAGTTCAAATTGAGTAATGTCTATGTATTGAAAGTTAATGTGTATGGATATAAAGTTTAAGTCTATTACTAGCTGTACTAGCTGTAATAAAAACTGCAGGATTTCAGGGATTTTATAGTGTAAAGGAAAATTAAAAACAAAATGGAATTAGTGTAAGGCCAAGGAGTGGAGTTAAGCGCTCTTTGGTCTCCACCCTTTTACCCCTCTACAGGAATCTGAATCTTGCTGCATATTACTCCCAGGTCACTACTAATAGTTCAATTAGGAACAGCGGATGATGCAGTATGGAAGGATCAGACTGATGTGGTGTTCAAAAAAGCTATGTTCAGTCATAATAAAAAATCAGCAGCCGGTAAGGGCGGTCAGAGTACAACAACCCTCACAGAAAAAAGGCCATAGGTTATCAAATATCATATGGAGTGCATATATTGGTGGGAGAAGCTAGTAGCAGTGTGCACTGTCAAAGGGCCAACATGTACTCTTCAACAACAGGGAAAGTTGATGCTAGTGGCAGCGAAACCACCGGAGAGGACAGGGACAGGAAGGCACTTGCTGCCTGAAGCAACAACGGAAGAAGTGAACATGGCACCATCCATGGCCAGTAAGCCATAGTGTGATAATCAAACATTCTTATGAATTATATCAGAATTATCGATAAGCCATGACATACACCAGAAAGGACTGAGACACATAGTACACAAGAAAAAAATTAAAAAGGGGAAAGGTAAAAAGGGGCTGGGTAATATTATAAAAGTAATATTTGGAAAGAGGCAGGCAAGTCAAATTGCAATAAAGATTAGCGGACAGTTTTGCTGGTCTGCGTATCTGGGGATTCTAAAAAGAGAAATGAGTGTGTCTATGTATAAAGTAGTAAACTCTCTGCAATCACAGACTGTTGCAGTGATGTTAATCATTGGGTGAACCTCACTAAAGGAGTTTTTCCTGACCCGATTCCTTCCCATGTCTAACAATGGTCAGACAAGCTACCGGTAGAAAGTGTCTGAATAGGTCCTTCTCAGAAATCAGAAGTAATAGAGCTGCTTCCATAATACACGAATGACATGGTTGTATGATACAGTGAAGACATTTCTTGAAGAAAACCTGTATGTTAGGGCACTCCCACCAAATATAAAAGTATGTTCCTCTATGACTCCCACATCACCAGCAGCAGTCAGTGGTCATTAGGAAGATGGAGCAGGAGCACAATAGGACTTGAGCATGGTTTTTAGCGCTATATACCAGAACATCCTCCCATTTATGAGTAAACAGTTTCATTATACTGATGTACCTGCAGTGCCTAGTGGCAAACAGAGCCCTGTGTCTAAAATCTATGTGTTAGTTCAAATATTTTTCCTGATCTATAGTATTATGAACCAACATTATGGGATTTACATCCATGTTCTACATTCTCCAGTCTAGGACTATGTAATAGTGTGCTGATAAATGTGACATTGTGAGTGTAGTTAATAGTTACCACATGTGTAAAGTACTTTGCTTTTACACTAGGTTTCCGAGACTTAACAAAGAACACAGAAGCAACAAGGGACTTGAACATGTACTTGTAAATGGAGGACTAGAAACAGATCAGAGGTGTAGGTTATGTGCCATAAAATTGATTTCCAATTGAGTTTAGAGGCCACTAATGTACATCATTACTGAGCAGATCAATCATAAGAATGTTTACATACTGGCAGGATGAGACATTTTGTTTAATCTTAAACCACTAGTGAATACTACAACCCTTTTTTGTTATTTATAAACTTTAGAGTTAATATTTTTTCAATTTCAATACAATTTGCTGAGATTTAAACATGTAATAGAAGTATTGCTGAAGGTGGTTTTATTACAAAGTATATAAACAGTGTGTGAGGTCGATTTTATTCATTTACAACAAAAATACTGACTTAATAAATGGATATTATGTAAAAATGAAGAATCTGGACAATAGGGACGTTGCTGTACAGTGGTAATATGTGTTCGCTAAGACTTTTCATAGTAAAAAATAAACATAAAGCAAAGAGTACTGACACTATATGAATACAAGCTTCTATTACTTTATACTCGTAGTATATCTTTTCTCAGACAAATGTGCCACTTTATAGTGCATCATTACAGAACTACGCTTCTAGAGCAGAATAGCCTTAAAATATAGTAGAACCATACCAACAGGTTACTATCTCATGCAACAACTGGGTTGTACGGTTTTCAGGAAGTCATGGAGTACTACTCATCCTTCCTTAGAACAAGGAATGACAAAGGAAATTAATTTAGAGCCTTATCCACCCTGTTTCCCCAAAAAGAAGACTGTGTCTTATATTAATTTTTGCTCCTAAAGACGAGCTAAGACTTATTTTTAGGGGATGTCTTATTTCTCCATGAACAAGAATTCACATACCGTGGGGAAACACGGTATGTAGTGTTGCTATCCTACTTTATTTAGGCCTCCAACACTCTATACAATAGTGTTATCATTAAGCCCACCCAACCATTAAAAAATTTATGATTTTGTCCATTCTATGCCAGTTCATATAGCTTAGCTGACAAGTGAGCTATACAGATGGTCACACAAAAAGGTAGAAAGAATGTTATATGTATTATTAAAACCTTTGATAAATAAAATCTTAATTTCTAATAATACATCCCTCTAATGCATTGACACTTCATATTGATATAGCATATAATGGATTTTGAGAAGAACAGGTGATGTTACCCGACGATAAACATTTAGGCCTGCGGCACTTTGCAATGCGTGAGATCGGGGGTATGCTGGAGGCGTGTCGCGCTACAACCATACGAATCTACACATTTATATCTTTAGTACGGCAAATCCAGGCACATTACTGCTGGAACAGGTAGACCACTTTAAAAGTTGTTTACCTGAGCCAGAAGTGTTGCTTTGTAGCTAGAAATATATATTATATATATATATATATAATATATATATATATATTATATATATATATATATATATATATATATATATATATATATACACATATACATTTATATGTATATATAGTGACGAGGCACAAGGCCTGGTGATCAAGGGCCAATATGTATCACCATGGTTCAGGGCCGCGGTGAAGTAAGCTGGGTAATATAGGTCTGTAACCTTAGGTTTCAGACATGTTGTTTTATTTTAGCATAACTGCTTGCAAGCAGTGGTATTCCTGGATGGCTTTTAACTGGAGCAGTCAATTTTTTCAGTGTTTTTGGTTTTCTAAAATCGCTGAAAAAATGACTGAAAACAGCTCCCATAGACTTCTATATTAAAAACATCCTGCTGTTTCCACAGAACATTTTTTTTTCTGCTCGTTTTTGCTGCTGGCTTTTTTTTGAAACATGTTGCAAAAAACGTCTGAGTAGGGCAGAAAATGAACTATTGGAGTCTATGGCTGTGTCTGTCACACATTTTTCATTTTTTTTACAATGCTGTGCGTCTCTGCAAAAAAATGCTCCAAAAAAAGCCAAAAAACGCTAAACGCGCCAAAAAACAGATCGGCTTTTTCACAGGTAGTGGACATAAAACCCAGTTTTATGAACGTTTTTAGTATTTGGTTTTCTGGTCTTTTTTGTCCTCTGTAGTGTAGACATAGCTTTATTATGAGCCTAACAAGTTTATGTTAACCATTTTGGAACCTGACACAAGGATCTTTCTGTCTGTTTGCACCCTGCTGAAGATTAGCTATTTGTGTTATCTGTGGACTTGTTTAATAAAAACCTGTTAAATTTGAACTTTGCTGTGTCTGTGATCCATGTGCGTTGTGAAGGCTTCCATCGCTGCCATGTTTTAGTTTTCTCTACTTCCTGCCCCAGGCAGGAAGTAGGGAAGCTGCCATATTTGTACACCCAAATGCATTGTCTATACCAGTGTTCCCCATCTCCAGTCCTCAAGGCCCACCAACAGGTCATGTTTTCAGGATATCTCACAGAATGTACTGACAAACATTAAATCCCCTGTGCAGCATAATTAGATCACCTGTGCAATGCTAAGGAAAGCCAGAAAACCTGACATGTTGATGGGCCTTGAGGACTGGAGTTGGGGACCTCTGGTCTAAACAATGCATTAGGTTGTAGAAACAATCACGCCCCCTAGTGGTGGTCCCTAGAGGGACTCAGTTACAGAAAAACAAAAAAAAGTTTTAATGTGTAAAAAAAATTAAAAAATAAAAAAGTTATACATATTTGGTATCACTGCATCTGAAAAAGTCCAGTCTATTCAAATATAACATAATGTATCCTGTGTGCTGAACAATGTAGAAGAAAAAAATTCCAAACACTACAATTACGGGTTTTTTTTGATCATTTTACATCCTCTAAAAATTGGAATAAAATTTATCATAAAGGTCACATGTATTCCACGTTGTATTGTAAAAATGCTCCCTCACTCAAGTCCATAGGTGTCAATTTAAAAAAGTTATTGGTCGCAGAAAATGGCGCCACAGCACTAATTTCAAAAACGTTTGGAATTTTTTTATGGCACCAAAACATAACAAAAACCCTACTTATTTGGTGTTGCCAGAATCGTATCAACCTGTAGACTACAGATAACACATCATTTATACCGGTGATTGAATGCCCTAAAAAAAAAAACTTCAAACATTGCGCAAGTACATTTTTTCCACATTTTGTCCCACTTGGAATTTTTTTGCGGTTTCCCAGTATATTCTAAAGTACAGTGAATAACACCATTATAAATTGTGTAAATAGGTCGAAAAATAAAAAAGTTATGGCTCTGAGATGGCTGGGAGGGAAAAAAACAAAATGTGTGAACCAAAAAAAAACACAAAGTCCTTAAAGGATTAAAGAAATGTGCAATCCGGGAACTTCCATTAAGAGCATGTTATGATTATGAACCTTTGCTGTGGGAGACAGGTAAACTGTTTGCTGGACATTCGGATTTTATCAGTTGCACTACTTTATGTGAAATGGGGATGTGAAGTTTTAATGATTGTCTCTTATGGATGGTGCTGGATTATACATATTTTTTAACTATAATTCATATTGCTTTTTCATGTACAACTATTTATTGTGTAATCAATTGACTTAATCCAATGCCTATGAGTTCCCTATAATTATAGCATAGTATTATCATGTACATTATCCTGTAAGTGTTTCCTTTATTTGTTGATTTTCCAGATTCACTAAACCTTGGGTTCAGTGAGAGAGCTGATTCATCAGTTATTCCTAATTTACCAAAAGCAAGACTAAAACCTAGCAACTGACTCACCCCATAGCTGGCAAATGGCCATTTATATGAAAATTAAAGTTGTTGTCCAGTTCCAATAAAAAAAAGTAGTGGTTTCAATTAATGAAAACCCATTTCTGAATGGTGATGCAAGACAGTGGCATCTGCAGCGGTGATATCCTAGTTTGGAAGAAGAAAATAAACAGAATTTCAGGGAGAGCCAACCCCGGAACAGAGGAGAGAAGGAAGGGAAGTAGAGGTTGTTGGTTTTTTCTTTTTAAATGGGGCACAAGCAGATTCGTTTTTCTTTTTATAGAAACCAGACCCTTAAGAAACTTCAGATTAGTTTAAAAAAATCATTAAAGGGAATGTATAATCAAAAATGACTTATTGTTTAACTCACATTTTTATGTTCAATACATTTTTTAAGAATTTTTGGTTGTATATTTTTTTACTTTTCCATATTGCAATATTTTTTAATAATTCTTAGGTCTTGCAGTTTTCACTTTGGCCTCTAAGCCTAATAATAGTCTAACACTTCCTGTTCTATACAGAAAGATTCTCAGTTGTCTGCTCATTATCAGCACAAAGAGGGTCAAACTGAAAGGAGACACCAATGTGAATAGATAACACAGGATCTACCAGTCACAAGAGGAGATAGTAACAGTTCACCATTTCACCTCCCTGCACAGTGACTTCTTCCCAGGTCACAGAGCATGACTAGAAAACTCTCCTATAGAAGTCAATGGGACTGAGTCAGTCTTAAGTCTTAAGTTTCATGTGCATGAAACTACTGTAAAGCATCTCTCTGACTGCTGTTAAAGTAGTGCAAACAAGACCTAGTGGCTAAAGTGAAAACTGCAAGACTTAAGAATTATTAAAAAAAAATATTGAAAGTAATATGAAAATAAAAAATCAACGAAAAATTCCTAAAAAATGTGTTTAACATAAAAATGGGACTTAAACAATGACTCATTTTTTGATGACACATTCCCTTTAATCCCTTCTGCAATGTGTTTTTAGGTTACTACATACGAAAAGAGAAAGAGCATCAGATTTTAAGTAGGAAACATTTTGCCGTTCTGGTGGCATCACACCACATTTATGATTCTTTGATGCCAAAGCTAGGCGCAGAATAATTAGAACAGTCAGACCAAGTTAAAGGAGGTCTGTCTGAGCCAGACATGTTGTATTGGTACTAGACTGCGCCTCTATTTATGACCTGCAGAAGAACAGGTTCATACATTCTGGTGCATTCTACACTGCCTTAAAGCTATTTAGAACTGGCCTGTCTGCGCCAGCATTCATACATGTCGCCCTACAGCATATCAAATGGATGTTAAGTAAATGTTAACTGTGGGAAAACCCCTTTAATGAAACTTGTTCCAATTAATTACCCCAATTAGTTGTTTACTTTTCTATTACCCATTTTTTGCAGCTAGATCAAATTATGCAACAACGAACAGAAAATCAATTCCCATTAGTCCAAGTTGAAATTAAGTTTACAATTTATTTCCTTCCTAATTTGCTAGGAGTTAACATCTGCCATGGCTGGAAAAGTCTAATAATTGTGGAGAAAACATGTGAATTCCACGCACATTGTGCTGTGGTCACAATGAATTTCAAGGCCTACAAGTTCCCAGGCAAAGGCGCTAACCATCAGACCACCGATTCTGATTACTGGGAAAATTATTCACTGTTACAGAATTTCTTGAGTGTCGTAAGAACAGTTACAACACATAAAACCGCAGAATGAGCAATTGTATTTGTGATAGCATTTTCCTGTACTATTCAGATTCCTATTCTCAGACCTCTCCTAGATCTTTAGTCTTTGTTTAGGTCTATAAAAATACCTGTCTCGTTTACTGGGGACTTATTGATATAATCTGTTATTACAGGTTTGGTTAGTAATGAGATTTTTCTCTGAGGTTACTTCTTTGGCAGTTTCTTCTGGAGCCCTGATTTTAGTACATTTCGTTAATCCATGATATTTACTGTAGCCAGCAATTCAGCATCTGACCATAGGACTAACTTTCTCCTCAGCTGCCTCTGTACAATATGTTACTATTCTGCTATTCATTCACCAGGATTTACAAGGTTTGGCATGCATATCCCAATAAATGGACTGAGCTGGAATATTCCCCAGTATCAACATTTTCTGCTAGTGATGTTGTGATTCCTAGAATGAGACTTTCATATGACAGGGCTATAAGCACTGTTTTGTTCCACTAATGCATTAACTATTTGTATATACCATATACAGTACGGCTTTGTTTGCTTCTGAATTAAATTTCCTAGCCGTGTGCTGTGCTGTATATGTTTGATTTCGATGGTTGGTTGATCATAAAAACATCAAAGAACAGAAATGTTCAGATAAAATGTTCCACAACTCAGAACATTGCAAATATACTATACGAAAATAACAAATTTAGAGTATTCTCTGACAGCCATAGAAATGCCAGTGGGCAGATGGCATATGGCTTAGACCCACCTATACTGTTCCCAGGCTACTAATCTGGTTAGTTACCTCTTATTGTGTTTTAGGGGCCAATCCCTTCTGGACTACATTTGCTGTGTTTCTTGGCAGTATATGCTTTATACCGGACACAAAATTGTGGTGGATCATGTTTTTGTATCATTCATATATAATATATACAGCCAGGAAATAGAGCAAATGTAGTCCAAAAAAGTATATTCTTCTCTATGGGTCCACCATAGCTCCATGATTGTATTCATCCACCTTTTTTCATGGTCTCCTGATGGATGCCACAGGATGACAATCGCCATGGGAACACACCCTTAGTAAAGCTTTGAAATCAGTGGCACCAATTAAGCCATGAGTATCTATGAAATTATTGGGTTCTTATGATTCTTTTAAAACATTTGCCCCTAATTTGCTAAAATATGAACTGATAATGAGCTGGTACTTGCCTTTCTCAGTGTCATTGGAGCTACCATTTCCCCCATTGGTCCCTCACTTTTCCCGCTCTTGGCCCACGGTTCGTGAGAGATAACAGGAGGGAAGTAGCAATTAAATTTATTTAATACAGTTGAAAAATTGTAAACATATTGGTAACCCCATTTAGGTGAAAGTGATAAGGTACTGTACCTGATAATTAGCACATAGCTGATCTTACTATCAGATCACAGTGATGCTGGTCTATTCCTAATGACAGCACACAATGTCTGATGAACGTACAAGTGAAAATGAAAATATAGCATTAAGTAAAATAATAAACTTTGCTTTAGAAACTGTTATATAGGCAATAAATGTTTATTTTACAATGTATCTTGCCAGTTATTGATTAGCCTTTTAAGGGTGCTTTCACACAGTGCATTTTGTGGTGCGTTTTTTATGCATTTTTTTGTGCAGAAATGTACAGCATTAATTAATTAATTAATTAATTAATATACCTCCGCCCCCCGTAAGTATTCACATGTCAACTATAGGTATAAATAGCCCCCTGTAGGTGTATATAGCTCCCTGTAGATATATACATGCCCCCTTCTAGGTATATACATGTCCCCTAGGGCCACATGTATGAAAACTGTCTAGGTCTAAAATTCACTTTGTTGCCCATAGCAACCAATCAGAGTGGACAGTAGAAATTTGGAGACGTGTCATTTGAAGCGATGAGATGTAAGTCAATAGACCGACTCTAATGGGTGTAAATGGGTCTGGAAGAATCAAGGGAAAAGGAGGCTAATGGATAGAGATATTGAAAGAAATGTCAATTTGGTGTTTCACAGCAAAAGGCATTAGATTCTTGACCAGGAACAATGGTGGTCTCCATGTTTAGCTATATCTGAGTATCTTACAAGATGAGTTACTTCATACACTCGAGTACTATGGGTATGAAAAGGACAACATATTGTTCTAGCAGGACAATGACCAGAAGCATACATCAAGGTTGGAGAAGAAATGGTTCAATGACAATGACGTAGAGTTGCTGTATTGGCCTCCACAGTCCCCAGACCTCAACCCAATCGAACATTTGTGGGTAGAGTAGAAGAAAAAGCTGTATTCCACTCAAGTGAGTTGTCTAGTAACCCCAACATTGTGAATGTGTAGAAGAGACCTGGGATTAGATTTCAGTCAAGACATGCTTCAATCTGATTGAGAGCATGCCCAGAAGGATTCAAGCAGTGTTGAAAGTCAAATGTGGATTTACAAAATACTAACAAAATAATAATAATTGAAACTTAGATTTTTAGGAGTAAAACAATAACAATGCAGTTAAATTATAAGATTCTACATAACTTAGCATATGCTAAATAGTTGCAAGTCAAATGTATGTATGAGATAGCCAGGATGATTGTCTATAAAATTATGGTAGTCTCACGTTCAAAGCTGAGTGAATGCTGAGATAGGGAACCTGAAAGTCAAAAGTTCAAAACATTGTTACCCTTTTGCTTGGCACTGTACATGCCCGCTGTAGTGGTGTACAGGTGTACATATGCCCCCTGTAGGTATATACACTCACCGGCCACTTTATTAGGTACACCATGCTAGTAATGGGTTGGACCCCCTTTTGCCTTCAGAACTGCCTCAATTCTTCGTGGCATAGATTCCACAAGGTGTTGCAACGATGCTCAATTGGTACCAAGGGGCCCAAAGAGTGCCAAGAAAATATTCCCCACACCATGACACCACCACCACCAGCCTGAACCGTTGATACAAGGCAGGATGGATCCATGCTTTCATGTTGTTGACGCCAAATTCTGACCCTACCATCCGAATGTCGCAGCAGAAATCGAGACTCATCAGACCAGGCAACATTTTTCCAATCTTCTACTGTCCAATTTCGATGAGCTTGGGCAAATTGGAGCCTCAGTTTCCTGTTCTTAGCTGAAAGGAGTGGCACCCGCTGTGGTCTTCTGCTGCTGTAGCCCATCTGCCTCAAAGTTCGCCGTACTGTGCGTTCAGAGATGCTCTTCTGCCTATCTTGGTTGTAACGGGTGGCTATTTGAGTCACTGTTGCCTTTCTATCAGCTCGAACCAGTCTGCCCATTCTCCTTTGACCTCTGGCATCAACAAGGCATTTCCGCCCACAGGACTGCCGCTCACTGGATATTTTTTCTTTTTTCGGACCATTCTCTGTAAACCCTAGAGATGGTTGTGCTTGAAAATCCCAGGAGATCAGCAGTTTCTGAAATACTCAGACCAGCCCTTCTGGCACCAACAACCATGCCACGTTCAAAGGCACTCAAATCACCTTTCTTCCCCATACTGATGCTCGGTTTGAACTGCAGGAGATTGTCTTGACCATGTCTACATGCCTAAATGCACTGAGTTGCCGCCATGTGATTGGCTGATTAGAAATTAAGTGTTAACGAGCAGTTGGACAGGTGTACCTAATAAAGTGGCCGGTGAGTGTACATGTCCCTGCAGAAAATGTAATGCAATGAAAAATGAAACATAATTGTTATTGCCATTGTCCATAAAAGTTTATTATAATATAACATTATTTCTACCGTACAGTGAACGTTATAAAAAAAACATACCCTAATTTACCCTACTGAAAAAAACAGCACTCAAAAAAAGTCAGTCGATAGAAAGATAAAACATAAAAACTATATAAATTTGGTATTACTGGAATAGTTCCAAACAAATACTGAAGATAATATGTCAATTATACAACCCGGTAAACTGCACAAATAATTTTAAATAATTTTATGGCTTTCAGCATACTATACGATGTTTAAAATGGTATCACTAAAAAGATCAATGAAAAAATAAAAAAATATGGTTCTTAAAAGCCGGAGAATAAAAAATATTAAAAAAATGAAAATCCAACAATAGCTGCATCCTTAAAAGTGGTTGTTCTATCTACCTGTTTTTACTCTTTGTAACTTCTTCAGGCTCACACTTCATGTCTTTGGTTGGTTCTACAGCTTCACTGCTAGCCCCCATTCTTAGCAGTGCCTGTTACAGGGATATTTCTGATAGGTTGATTGTGAAAAATAATAACACTGTGCAAGCAATATCTGGCTATAAATGTGAGGTAGCAGAGTTGTATTTGTCATGAGACATTTATCACCTATCCTGAGGGGTTAACTGCTGAATGGATAGGTGATAAGTTGTTATGGGAAAACTCTTTAAACCCCTTACTGCCATTGGACATACCTATACATCCTGGCAGGGAGGGTCTTCCCGCAAATGGACGTGCAGGTACTTCCTGAACATTGTGCTGGTTCACAAGCGGGGCTGACAGGATCGCAGCATGGAACCAGCTGTATATTAAAGCTGGCTTCATGCTGTGCAACTAACCCCTTAGCTGCCGTGGTCAATAACAATTGCGACAGCTATGGGAAAGACAAAGGGATGCAACTCCCTCTGTCTGCATCTGCATCACCGCTATGTGATTGAAGCTGCCGCTAATCTCCCTAGCAACCCAGGCTGCCTGTGACATCATTGTGGCCTGCCGTGCCCTCAGAGCTTGGCTGGGCATAGCAATCGACAGTTACAATGCATAGCAATACTGCTATGCATTAGAAAAGTGATCTGAAGACACAAGTCTGCTATGGAGAAAAGTTTAAAAAAAAGTGAACAGGTAAATAAAATTAAAATGCAATACAAAAAAATTGAAATAAAAACCCATACAACACCATTTTCCCCTTTACAATCACCTCAAAAAAGATCAAAAATAAATAGTATACAAATTTGGTATTACTGCTTGTGTAACCACCTAGCCTATAAATCTGTCATGTTATTTAATCTGCACAATAAACACCATAAAATATAAAAAAAAGTCACAGAATTGAGATTTTTGTTCATCCCACAGCACCTAAAATGGAATAAAAAGCGATCAAAAAGTTACATAAACTAAAAAAAATGCATGAAAACTAAAAAATGTGAATGTTATCATATTCTAGAAATGTATCCAGACCCTTTTTGAACTCTGTTAGTGAATTCACCATGACAAGTTCCTCTGGCAGAGAGTTCCACAGTCTCACTGCTCTTACACTAAAGGATCCCTTTCTATGTTTATGCAGAAACTTTCTTTCTTCAAGACATAGAGGATACCACCTTGTTCTAGATACAATCCCTGGTATAAATAGATCTTGGGAGACATCTCTGTATTGACCCGTGATATATCTAGATAAGTGGTTCTTAACCTTGTTTGAGATACCAAACCCACCAGTTTCATATGCACATTCACTGAACCCTTCTTTAGTGATAAATCAAATATGATTTTTTTCCAAATTCAAGACATAGGTATATGTTTTTTTACTGGTACACAAAATGAACCGTGCATGAATATCACCTTGATCAAAGAACAAAACCAAAACAGTGCATGAACTCACAGCAAATTACATACCTGCAAATCAATGTGACTTCTGCTGTTGTTTTTGAGAGACCAGTTCAGATATGCGTGGCTTCACCTTGGCAAGTGCTACTCTCATGTCATTTTCACAGCAATGTCTGTTCCTTTTCTTTGTTTTTATGTCCAGCATCCTCGAAAAGGATTGTTCGCAGAGATATGTTGTAACAAATGGTATAAAAAATTCCAGGGCTTTATTAGCAATATTTTGGTACTTTTCCAACTGTCGACACCAAAACATTGAGAGTGTTGTTGTTCTGAAAAGTTGCTGTTGAACCTGACTCTGCTGAATTTCAATGATTTCGTCGAGGCATTCATAATTGACATCTGCTGTCTCAACAGCAAACGTGAATGGCTGTCTCACCCATGCTGGATATGACTCTCTTTTGTAGGGAAATATCCGCCGAGAGACTTTGCAAGCTCATCTAAGTGCGTGGCAATTGTTTGATTCAGTTCCATGGATACAGAAATGCCTCCGATTCCAGACACATCTTCGATCTTACTTACACAGTCGTCCAGAAGGGGAAAGTTTCCGAAATTATTGTTCTCTGTTCGTCGTTTCCATAACGGTAGTTTTTTTTTTTTAAAAGCCTTCAGGTTTTCTTCTGCTTCCATGATGTTGACTCCACCACCCTGCATCTGCTGATTGAGATGATTTAGAGCTGCGAATATATCAGCCATGTATGCCAAAATGAGAATGAACTCAGGATTTTTGAAGCAATCTGCATGACAATGTTGGTGCTCTTGCAAAAACAGGGCTAATTCCACACGCATGGCAAAAACACGATTCAGCACCTGTCCCCGGGATAACCACCGAACATTAGAATGGTACAGGAGTACCTCGAATTCAGAGCCCATTTCTTTACACAGCTCACTGAAGATGCGGTGCCTCAGAGCACTATTTCGCACATAGTTCACACATTCCACTACAGTTTTTAATACTTCTGCCATTTTTGGAGGCAAGGTTTTTGTTGCCAATGCATGCCTGTGCAGAATACAATGCATAACAATGATGTGTGGTGCATCGGCTTTTACTAGCGCACCAAAACCAGACTTTTTTCCCAGCATGACTGGAGCTCCGTCCGTACAAACTTCAGAAACCATATCCCATGAAAGATTGTTGTCTCTGAGGAAGTCATCCACAAGCTTCTTCACATCGGCTGCCTTAGTTGTTGTTGTAAAAGGCTTACAAAATAAAAACTCTTCTTTTATCATGTTGTCTTTCACATAGCGCACAAAAACAGCACGCTGGCTTAGATTAGAAACGTCTGTGGTCTTGTCGAGTTTAAGGCTGAATTTTGCCGGACTTGAAATTAGATCTGCGACTACTTGAGCCAAGATGTCTTTACTAATGCACTCTACTCTGTCACTGATGGTGTCATTTGAAAGAGGAATTTACCTTCGGCCGCTGTTCCGAGTATCAGATTCGCCATCTTTAATGCTGCTGATTTTATGAGTGTTTCACCGATGGTGTGCAACTTGCCCTGCTTTGCAATCAGGTAAGCAACTTCGTACAATGCGGTGAGGATCGGTTTGTTCACGGGTACAAATCCAAGAGCAGGCAGAGTGGCCCTTTCACAGAATCTGGCTCTTTTCACCTTGAATTCAGCAAGCGTTGTGTTCTTGTATTCCCCATCTCCATGCAGCTTCAAGAAGTGTTCCTTCAGTTTTGCCGGTGTGAGACTAGAGTTGCTCAACTTGGCATTGCAAATCATGCAGATAGGACGCTGACTCCCATAACGTTCCGTGATACATGTGAATCCATGTTGTACATACTCGTCCGACCACTTCCTTTTTTTGCTCGACATAGTTAGTATGGATTAAAATATTAAGAAAGAAACCACACAACGTACGACTACGACAGTCACACGGTGACTATTGAGCACACTAAATTCCCCGCAGCACTGATTGGCCAATTAATGTAACGTGATCATCTGCAGCAAGTGACGGCCAAGCGGGGAGTGTCATCAGGAATTTACATAATGAGTCGGGTGTGTCTTGACCTCCGTGGCGGAGGCTCCGCCGAACCCCTGAGACCGACTCACTGAACCCCTAGGGTTCGATAGAACCCCAATTAAGAACCACTGATCTAGATATAATTATTATGTCCCCCCGAAACTGTCTTTTTTCTAAACTAAATAACCCTAATCTTACTAATCTTTCTGAGTATTATAGTCCACCCAGTCCTGAAATTCAATGTTTTTGTGGCTCCTCAACATAATAGTCTATTGAAGTGTAAATAGACATTTATTATATTGTGGTCGCTATTTCCTAGGTGCCCTCCAACCTGAACCTTTGTTCTTTGTCAGCTCTGTCAGTATTAGGTCCAGTAGGGCCTTTCCCCTTGTGGGCTCCTGCACATGCTGGGAAAGGTAATTAGCTTTAGTTAATGACAAAAATCTGTTTCCTTTATGAGAGCCACAGGTTTCAGTTTTCCAGTTTATGTCCAGGGAGTTGAAGTCTCCCATAATAGCCTTATTATGATTAGCTGCCTCAACTATTTGTTTGAGGAATACATCTTCTAGGGATTCTGTTATATTTGGGGGCCTGTAGCAGACCCCTAGTAGAATTTTATTATTGTTATTTCCCCCATGTATATCTACCCATAATGACTCCACATATTCATTTCCTGTATCTATATCTTCCCATAGTGTTGGCGTTAGACAAAATTTTACATAGAGACATAAACCTCCCCCTTCCCGTTTTTTTTACAATCTCTTCTAAATAGACTGTAAGCCTGTAAGCTGCCGCCCAGTCATAGGTCTCATCCATCCATGTCATTTCCTTTATTTTGTTGGTGAGACTCCTGGCATTGGTCAGCATGCAATTTAGAGTTTTTTGTTTTTGTTATTTTAACCCTGTCCTTATTAACTATTACTATCGCCCTCCCTCCACTCCACCACCCTATTTATTACTAAATCCCCACTATTTTGCACGCTATATATGTAATTGTCCTCCCCCTCCAGTCCCTATTTTAAATACTCTTCCAACTTCCTCGTTATTTTGTCCCCCAACACAGCTGTAACCTCCCCATTTTGGTGCAGACTGTCCCTAGAATAGAGTCAGTAGCCAAGACAGAAGTCCGCTCAGTTCTCCAAAAACCCAAATCCCTCTTTCCTACACCAATTTTTGAGCCACTTATTCACCTCTCTAATCTCCCGATGCCTCTCTGGTGTGGCCCATGGTACAGGTAGTATTTCTGAAAACATTACCTTGTGGCCCTGAGCTTTTGGCCTAAATCCCTGAAATTGTTTTTAAGGACACTGCACCTATCTCTGACTTTGTCAATGATGCCAATGTGCACAATGATAGCTGGATACTCACCAGCCCCACCCAGTAATCTGTCAGCACTCAGCTAGCCTGCCCCACACTCCTATTCCCAATCTTACTGAAGCAGTCAAGGCTTTTGTTTTGCCGCAGCAGCGCTATTTCTGAACTGACATCCCCCTCCTCCACTAATCTTGCAACTTTTCTGGGGTGTGTCAGATCAGGACAAGCCTCCCTGAGACTCGTCCCTCTATGATAGGTTACTATGGGCAAAAAAGTGAGTTTTAGACCTAAACAGGCTCATACATATGGCCTTATGTGACACCTGTCAGATTTAAAAAATGGGGCTCTGTCAGGGAGGTAAAAACTGGCTGCGGCAGTAAGGGTTTAAGCAGATACAGCTCACCTATGACAGTGAAAATCTTTTCACAGCGAAAGGGATGTTATGTCGTGTTGTGATGGTAATTTTACGTACATATCATTATTGCTTATGTCTACACCCAGACCCAATAAAATAAGTGTGTGGTGTAAAAGTTGTAGATCTAGGACTAAAATACCACCAAGACCTTGTAGTAGCTTTTATCCATGATCATTAACTGAGAATGATAATTTGCAGAATAAAACAAATATTCTGGACTTGGATTGTGTACTCCATGTACCAATTCAGTCGTTAGGTAAATCATTTCATCAGGAAATCTCTCTCTGCAAAGACGCTGTCAGTTAGCTGATTAATTGTATATATCCATACATATTTGATGAAGAAGCTGATTTATATGGGCTACGCTTTCTTGTATCACAAACAGTATGAGAGCTCTAAATAATGCCTTGTCTCAGCAAAGTTTTCATAGCACATATTGTTTTGTCATATGTTAGCAGTGCTAAAATAGAAAACGTGATTATCTCTTTTACATACTGACAAGTTCCATACAAAAAATGATTTGTGCTTGTAGATGTATGGCATTACTACACAGATTAAATATAATAGAATTCTAATATTTTATTATCTAATATTCACATTTATGGCACAACAGCATCCTAATTATGGGTATAGAATTTTGGTCTTGACCTTTCTTGACCTAGAACAGTGACAAAGTGACAACTACACTGTAAAACATTTATCTAATTGTCACTGTCGGGTTGTCTAGCAAGGAAGTGCTAAGGTATAGTATTTAATTCTATTCAGAGATGGGTCCCCCTGCCACTCCCTCTCCCAAACACAAACATTTACTGGTACCCGTTAATAATAGTCATGCTGTTACGAGATAATACACCATCATACTGCTTCCAAACAAATCCCACTAAAGCAAGACCAACATTACCAATAATGCTACTTCAAAAAGGATCTGATTATATCATCACATAGTGACTGAATAACATCCCCATACCATTACTAAATACAGAACCGTATGTAAAGACCAATATTATCGCAATATAGTGAAAATATAGTGGTAATTATCAGTGTACACAGGCTCTGCAGACTATATACAGTGACCAAATAGTGGTAGATACCAGTTGTACACTGGCTCTGTAGACTGTATATTACCTCCATACAGTGACCATATATTGGTAGATTCTAGTGTATGCAGGCTCTGCAGACAGTTTATTAGCACCATACATTGACCATATAGTGGTAATTACCAGTATACTGCAGGCTGTATGTTACCACCATACAGTCATCATATAGTGGTAGCTAACAGTGTACACAGACTCTATATTACCTCCACTCAGTCATCATATAGTGGTGGTTAACAGTGTACACAGGTGCTCTGCAGACTATGTTACCGCCATACAGTGACCGTATAATGGTAATTACCATGCCAAGCGGTCATCATTGTTCAGTATGTATAAATCTTTTGGTGCATTTTCATGCCATGCGCTCATCATTGTTCAGTACATATAAACCTTTTGGTGCATTTTCATGCCATGTGGTCATCATTGTTCAGTACATATAAACTTTTTGGTGCATTTTCATGCCATGCATTTAGCATAGACCTACAGTGAAGGAAATAATCATTTGATCCCTTGCTGATTGTGTAAGTTTGCCCACTGACAAAGACATAAACGGTCTATAATTTTAAGGGTAGGTTAATTTTAACACTGAGAGATAGATAAAATCCAGAAAATCACATTGTATAAATTACATAAATTTATTTGCATTTTGCAGTGATAAATAAGTATTCGATCCCTCTGGCAAAAACCTGGTGGCAAAACCCTTGTTGGCTAGCACAGCAGTCTGATGTTTTTCATAGTTGATAATGAGGTTTGCTCATATGTCAGGAGGGATTGTGGTCCACTCCTTTTTGCAGATTATCTCTAAATTTTTAAGATTTGAGGCTGTCGCTTGGTAACACAGAGCTTCAACTCTCTCCATGAGTTTTCTATGGGATTAAGGTCTGGAGGCTGGCTAAGCCAGTCCATGACCTTAACCCCTTACCACCTGAGCCAGTTTTGGCCTCTTTGACTGCGGCCCATTTTTGAAATCTGGTATGTGTCACTTTATGTGAGAATAACTTTTTGATACTTTTATATCCATGCGATTCAGAGATTTTTTTCTCATGACACATCGTGTTTTAAGTTAGTAAGGAATTATGGTCTAAAACGTCCTTGTTTATTTGTGAAAAATATCAAAGTACTATGAAAAATGTGAAAACTTTACCATTTTCAAACTTCAAAAATTTCTGCTTGTAATAGTTATTCCACTCAAAATAGTTTATAACTAGCATTAACCATATGTGTACTGTAGGTTGGCATCATGTTTTAAATGTCTTTTTTATAACATTAGGGGGCTTAGAAATTCACGAGTAATTTTCAAGAAAATTTGCAATATACATTTTTTTAGGTACCAGTCCAGCTCTGACGTTGCTTTGATTGGCCTGTATATTAGATACCCTCATAAATAACTCCATCTGAGAAACTACACCCCTTAAAGTATTCAAAACAGCATTTAGGAAGTTTTTTTAACCCATTAGGTGTTTCACAGGAATTAAAGCAAAGTGGAGGTGAAATTTCAAAATCTCGCTTTTTTTTCCAGGTTTTAAATTTTTATCCATTATTCACAGGAACATGGTAGATGTGATTCGGGAAATGCAACTTAATATTGGTTCCCCAGATTCTGCTGTGTTCAGAGATATCCCATATAAGGCCCTAGTGCGTTATTTGTCTCAACCACAAGCCTCAGAGTAGGAGAAGCACCTACCGGACTCTGGGGTCTCATTTTCATTATGATTTCATTTAGGCGCCATTTCAGGTTTGAAGACATCCTAAGGTGCTAAAACTTCATAAACACCTCTAAAAACACCCCATATTGGAAACTACACCCCTTACGGAATATATCCAGGGGTGTAGTGAGCATATCAACCCCACAGGTGTTTCACAAATTTTTTTCGCATTAGGCTGTGAAAATCATTTTTTTTCCAACAATTCCCAATTTTAGCTGAAAATGTTGCATTTTTACAAATAATCCTGGAAAAAAAGCAACCCAAATTTTGTTACGCAATTTCTTTCAAGTTCAGCAATACCCTACATGTGGGTGTAAATTGGTGCTTGGGCGCATGACAGGGTGTACAAGGGAGTGAGCGCTATTTGGCTTTTGGAATGCAGATTTTGGTGGGCGCCCTGTCGCAATTGCAAAGCCCCCAAAGTACCAGAACAGGTGAAACCTTCCAGAAGTCACCCCATTTTGGATTCAACACCTCTCAGGGCTCTCATCTAGGGGTGTATTGTGTATTTTGGGCACACAGGTGTTCCATAGTTTTTTTAGCATTGGGCCATGAAAATGGGGGGAAAACACACAGTTCCATCATTGTTTTTGGGTTTCAATTTTACAGCGTTTGCCGTGCAGGATAAGTGACAGGATAACTTTACTATGCGGGTCGGTACAATTACAATTATATAAATTTTATATAGTTTTTTATGTTTTATTACTTTTACACAATAGAAATATATCTATCAAAAATTGCATTTTTATGTTGTTTTATTCTGACAGCCATAACGTTTTTATTTTTCTGTGTACGGAGCTGATTATGGGCTTGTTTTTTGAGGGATGAGTTGATGTTTTTATTGGTACTATCATGGGGTTCATGTGACCCTTTGATTACTTTTTATCAAGGTTTTGTGAGGTGTTTTAAACAAAATACAGTGATCCTGGTAGTTTTTTATTTTTTACAGAGGTCACTGTGCAGTATAAATGACATGCTAGCTTTACTCAGTAGGTCAATACAATTACAGTGATACCCAATTTTTTATGTTTTACTGTTTTTACACAATAAAAACACTTTTATTCAAAAAGGAAAACACGTTTTTGAAACGCCATAATCCAAGAGCCATAACTTTTTATTTTTCTGTGTACGAAGTTGTGTAGGGGCTTGTTTTTTGTGGTATGAGTTGGCATTTTTATTGGTGTAATTTTTTGGGGAACAAGGTTTTTGATCAGTTTTAAATCCATTTTTTGAAAGGCCGGTTGAAGAAAATACTGCAATCCTAGTAGTGTTTTTTATTTTTAACAACGCTCACCGTGCAGTATCCGTGACAAGTTAGTTTTACTCTGTGGGTCGATATGATTACGGTGATATCCAAGTGTTTTATTGTGTAAAGCAATATTTATGCATTCCTATTTTCTGGCAGCCATAACTTTTTAAATTTTTCCGTATACAGAGCTGTGTAAGGACTTTTGTTTTGTGGGATCAACCAACGTTTTAATTGGCACCACGTTGGCATTTATATGAGTGTTTGATCGCTTTTTATTCCATTTTATGTACTGGGGGATGAACGGAAATCACAATTCTTTGTTTTATTTTTTTTTTAACGGTGTACACTGTGCGAATAAATTAACATGAAATATTGAGTGAGTCATTGCACACGCGGCGATACCAAATATATATACTTTATTTATTTTTGATCTTTTTTGGGGAAATTGGCATTTGTAAAGGGAACAGGGAGGTGAACATGTTTTTATTTTATTTTTCGTGTTTGTTTCACTTTTTTTTTTTCCACTTATTTACTTTTCCCCATAGGGGATTTGTATGAGTGATCTTCAGATTGCTCATACAAAAGGAGACCTGTACACAGGTCTGTATCTGCTGCATACTGGTCTCCACGGCAACTGTCAATCACCATGCCCACAAAGCATTGCGGGCATGGTGACATCACAGACAAAAATATCACTTCCCGGGCTGTCTGGTAGGAGACCGCTGGCAGCTGCGACGACAGCAGGCAGGAGGAGCTCATGCCTCTTTGGCTAATGTCACTGTGTGAAACCCAGATTTTAGTGACTGAGTTGTGTATTGTGTACGCTAGCTAAAGCTTATTTTCTATTGTCAACATTTGATAATGTCAAAAAATGGTGGAAGACTGTTCGTAACTACTTCCAGAAGTGGCAGTTTGGGGAAAAAAAGTTGGGCCTCTCCCTCCCGTCGACCAAAAATGCCATGTCAGGAGAAACTGGCATTCATCCTGCCTCAGAATGGAAGATGACCTGCTGGGACCTTCATGGGTAGACTCTCCATACTCTGGCTCCTCAGTGCCATCGCCCTCTGCAGCTGGTCCCTCTGCAGCTGCGCCCTCTACAGCACCCACATCATCTGGCGTTGCTGGTCTTGTCGTCCAAGACTCCACTCCAAGACCACATCCCCGCACTCCAATACAAACCTCTTCCACCAGACAAGTCAGTGACAGAACCCGCCATAGAAGGTAGAGAGAAATTGAGGCGGAGGAACATACTCTCTCATTTATAAGGCATGTAAATGGAGATGAAACGTATGATTACTATGCATATTGCCTAGCACTTTGCTGCCAACAGATCCAGAGATCTCAAAAAGACGATTACATGGGGTTTTGCCTCCTCTCTGCTCCAGTGTTTGACTAGCCTACTTGCACCAGCAATATTTTATGCTCATATCTGGCCCTTGGTGTATGGCAGGGGTGAAAGGTGCATCTTTTCCACATGCCCTCATTAGCCAGGTCCAGGCCAAACTCCAACCTTTGTCCCATGCCCCTGTATCTCACAACCCCCTTACTACCACATCCACAACTGATTTTGCACAGAGCCCCACCTCCACAACCTATTTTACCACCAATTCAACCTCAATACCTTTCCATTGCTGGTGGTGTAACATATCATCCATACCCACAACACCAGTACCACAGCAGTGGGTACCCATACCTCTCCCAATCCCAACCTGGTACATCTTCTTCTCCCTCCAATTTTCCACTCAACTATGAGTAATTATAACATTTTAGGTTCTTCATGTTTTTTATTTTAATTTTTACAATTTGCACTTTATTATTGGGTTTTGGGTTGTTGGTAACAAAGTTAAGAAATATTTGGTTATTTATATTTAAATGTTTTATATTAAATTATATTTTTACACTTTGAACCTTGGCTTGTGTTTTTGTATGGTCCTTGAAATAAGTAATACTTTCTTCTACTGTAGATTATGCATATATGTTTAAATTTGTTGTGGTAATTGAAAATCTAGAAAAAAAATTAGACAAAAATAGAAGAAATTATTACAACACTTATTGATAAATAAAATATGGGGCATCAGGTTTTTTTGGTGTTATATTTTAAATAAAAAGGTAACAAAAATAGAGTTATCAATCAAAATTTTATTAGTGAACAAAAACAGAAAAAAATAGATCTGAAAACAAAAACAACACATTGTGAAGATTGGGGCCTATTCAGTACTGGGGAAGATCTTAGGGACAGACAGAAAACATGGTAAAAACATAATCAGTCATCAATGCTGGAGAGAGCGAAAATGGAGGCAGTCAAATTGCCAGCGCACAGCGCCTTTTGGGACTCGTGAAGTAGTCAGTAAAGGTTTCTCTGACACGGACTGTTGTAGATGAAGGACGGCCTACTGGCAAAAACAGTGTGGAATCAATAAAAGTGGACTATGTCTCCTCAAGGTAGATTTCAAACACCCGTTCCAAATGATGTAAGACGCAAGTGTAAGTGCTGCCAGATCATTTCGCAAGTATCACACACTATTATGGCAATGGTGGATTTTCCAATCCGGAACTGGAGGTGTAGGGAACTGTAGCTGTCTTCAGTTTCCAGAAACCCAAAACCAAATAAAAAATTTAATTATTGGGATTATTGAAAACATTGACTACTAAACAGATTTAAATTCCAGTTCTAATCACCATTTTGATAACATGACCAGACTACACACAACAAAATGGTTATTGTGAGTGAAAACATACTGCAAGGTTATGAACAGTCTGTCGCTGGAACTGATGGCTGAACGCATCCATATATCCTGCCCACTGATATGTGGACCCACAATCTCCAGTAGCCTATCGAAGGCCTCAATTGACATTCTTGTGAAGTCAAAAAACATTTCCAGAGAAACTTCAAGAAAAAAATAATGTATTAAAATCAATATATGGTATTCACTATTCAGAAATGGAAGTACAGTCGGATAATTGCATGAATATAGTCTTTACAAAGTAAAAGACAACACTTTATACCCTCTTAATTCAGAATACAATTGTCCAGTGTGTCCTCTTTCGTACTGCAGCTCGTTTATTGGGTGGACCTAGTTGCGACGCCTTTCCGCAGCCTGTACAGACAAGTGACATAATGTTATTAGTAACAAAATATCTGAGACTACAAAATTTGTTTAAAAGAAAAGTGGTTTGCATACCCTTTCGCCAATGCAGCCCAAATACTTGGAAACCTGTTTTAAAAAAAACGCTTTCCCCGTCTGTATTTTGCGTGGAAGCGGCCTATCCACAAGCTGCTGTTTTCACGCTAGGGAAATATGATGTGCTTTTGTAGGGGATTGATCTTTTTCATATAGATTTTTTAAAAATTTGCACATGAGCCAATGCACTCAAAATGGCAACTGTGACCAAGGAAATGACTTGAAAACTCCACCTGTAGACTGGAGATGGCTAAAATTGTGTATACATTACAACTGAAAACTTTTCAAAAAATGTCCAAAAAGATTGACAAAAAATGCGACAAAAAACTAAACCTCCGAAACACCAGGAGGTGTTTGTTGCCCAGAACTGGAAATAAACGGTTTTAGGATTTGGTTTTCTCCTATTTGGATTTGAGTTTTTTGTCCTTTGCTGTGTGGCCCTAGCCTTACGCTGTATAGCCTAGAGAAAAGAAGAGAACGGGTGACATGCTCAAAACCTTTACATATTTTAAAGTTTTATGTACAATTCAGTATGGAAGTGTTTTTCACAAAAACCTACCCTCAAGAACAATGGGAAACAGTCTGAATTGTTTTTGAGAAGATCAGAAGTAATGTCAGCACTATATGAAATGAGAGGGGAGCTCTGATTGGTTCATGGGCAAAAAGGGGAAAGTCTTGATCCCGAGGCCCGAGTGAAATGTTTTAGCTTCAGGAGTATGCTAAACTTTTAAATGCAAAGAAAGTGTAAATATTGCCTTTAAGGGGTTTTTTTTTAAAAAGGAAAAAAACAAAAAAAATTTGAAAAAAAGTAAATGGAATAAATAATAAAATTAAAAAAAATATTTAATAAAAAATAATCTGGGGGACTGTACGAAAACGTCTGGGCTAATTTTTTCTTTGTTCCCCATAGCAACCCTAATGTTTCCCTGTCCTGAAAAAAATGAAAGGGGTGCTTATTGGTTTGCTTGGGCAACACAGAAAGTCGTACCTGACGTTTTTTACTCCCTTTTTGTTCACACTGCAATAAAGAAAAAAAAAAATCTGCAGTAAACTAAGGCTTGTCCCCCCGCAGGTTTTTTGCCGGTTTTTTGGGGTTTTAAAAAACCGGGTGCAAACGGCTGAAAAATTTACCGGCCTTAATGAAAAAACCTTGCAGCGGTTCACACTGCACGGATTTCGCCGGCGGGTTTTTCAAGCCGCGCAGTCCGAAAAAAAATAGAACATGTTCATTTTTTCCGCCCGGTTTTCGGGGGAAGATGAATATGCATTGAAAAGGGAGGCTTTTCTCTGCAAATCGTGGAGAAAAACCGTCCCCGGCGGCCGTTTGCACGGGGCACGAAAACAGAGCAAATACCGGTCGGATAAACCGACTGGTATTTGTCCTATGCCTTGTAAACGGCCCCAAACAGTGGCTCCAAAAATAAACAACTTCTATTGCGTTAAACAAGTCCTCATACATCTGCATCACTGAAAAAATAAAACGACCATTGAAACACAAGGCCTGGTGCTTAAGGGATTAAAATCAGAATATTTATTGTGTAAAATTTTGAAATCAGGGGATTACTCTCCTGCACATTTATGTGTCATCTTAATATGCTGGTGTAATGGCAGGCTACGTACAAGTTTTCCATGAGCCGAGCCAGATTTCAGCAGAAAATGCTTATCAGTTTTTTAAACTTTTAATGAAAGTAATTTAAGTGGATTTGTGCTGAAGTCCTGGGTCCAGTCCTATTTACACCTTTTCCCTGGCTCCACCTGGCTGCCTCTGTATAAATGTGTAGATAGCAAGACCGCTGTCATTTAGGATTGAGAAGAATGAAAGAAGGCAGGGCAAAACTGAACCCAGCACCACAATGGACCCGTCTTTGTCATATATTTGACTTTAGAATTCATTACAGTCTGTAGCCATTATTTGCTTTTCCACAGTATTGATCAGCGAACAGTAAAATGTTTGAGTTGGGGTCAAACCACGAACTTTAGGGTGTTTTTGGGGTTTTTTCGAACCCCATTAAAGCAATGTGGAAATGTTTTTTTGGTTAGTTTTTAATTTTATACAGGGGGGGGAAGCTGTAATTCCTCCATAAAATTTCCAAAAACCTAGGCGATTATAGCCGGACACGACACATTGAAATACCCTACAAATTTTGCCGTGCTCTCCCCTAAAAAACAATGGGGCCCATGTTGAACCGTTTAGGTCTAAAGCCTTTTTTTGCCCTAGGTTCTTTGGGCAAAAGAGTGAGTTTTAGACCTAAACAGTTTTCATACATGTGGCCCAATGTGCCTTTTGAGGCGCATTCCACAAACTAGTAATGATATGTTATGCACCTCCATTGCACAATGCGGCTCGATAGGCTCTTTACATACACTACTAATTTGCACGCCCACGATTTGCGCAATCCCCCTTTTCAGGCACGTTATGTTTCTTTGCAAGGTTTACGGACGCCCCATTTTTTAGAGGTCTTTCTTTCTGCCGACTTTAAATGAATAATGGCCCAAAAACGCCGGCAGCGTTTAAATTTTGGAATGAAAACTAAAATTAAAAAAGCTGTCGAATGCCTGTCAAAACTCGAAATTTACTTGAAAAAACATAAAATTTTTGATTCGGCTTTAAAGGGGGTTTTTCGTTTTAACTGTTCGTGCCCTTTTGGTTCTATGATATTTTGGGTTTTAAAAACCAGGGGCTGTTTTCTCTCCAGGGGAGGCGTGTCTTCCCCCCCAGGAGGCTGCTCCCTCACTGAAGCTGTGACTCACACTTTGTATGAAAAAGGGATGCGAAGGTTGTCTGGGTTTTAACAGTCTGTAGCCTCCTGCATGCTTTTGTCTGCAAGCCCTTCAGGTCCACAAGTTTCCTTGCTGTGCTATAATGCATTTATACACACAGCCTGAACTCATGAGACATGTGAAGAGCGTGCACTGCCTCCCTCCTCCCCTTCTGTTACCAGACAGGAGACTGTATGACTGATGCACACTGAGCCACCTCCTGTTATCAGGCAGGAATGTGTTATATGTGTTACATGGAGAGAACAGAGGATGTAGCACTGTGTTATTTGAGGGGATCTATGTGTTACACAGTCAGTAATTAGTCAGATCATTCACCTTAGAGCTTGGAGAGGAGTATTGAGGCTGCAGCCTTTGATTTCACTTTAGATTGTAACAGCTCAGAGGGGAGAAAACACAGAGTGTGCAGGCAGCCAATCACAGTGCAGGGGGCATGTCCGGGGTGTTTCCTGTCTGGGGGCGTAACCCAAGTAGGCTGAATGAAATGTCAGCCAGTCCATCACGAGTTGCAGGGGCGGGACCAGCCAGGGGGCCTGTCCCTCGACTCAGCACAGCAGAAATAGAATACAGGTTTCACAGAAAAAGCACCATATCTGCTAAAACAAGTAACTGAGGTAATCGCAACCCAATTACAAAAACTGCTTTATTTTTACTGTCCCCATAATCTGAGACATGATCTTTGTAGCGATAGAACCCCTTTAAGTTCTAGAAAATCATGAAGTTTGACTCAAACTTAACTTTCTCGAACGGTTCGATCAACACTATTCCTGAGTGTTACAAGAATACAAATGGTATTCTTAGGCAATGTCTCCACTGCACACATTTTCAGTCATTTTTTGCTCTCTAAAACCGCTGAAAAATCTACTGAAAACAGGTTCCATAAACTTCTATAGTAATAACGTTTTGTTGTCTCCACAGAACGTTTTTTTTCTGCTCGTTTTTGCTGCTGGTAATTTTTTGTAACATATTGCAAAAAATGCCAGAGCAGGGTGGAAACAATTTTCTATTGGAGTCTATGTAAGCCACCGGACTTTTTTGGCACAGTTTTTGGACAGTTCTGCTGAAAAAACTGCAAGGTGTTTTAACAAAGTATATGAATTTTGCATACATCAAAGACTGCCCAAAAACAGTCCAAAAATGCGCAAAAAATTAGGCAAAAATAAAATGAAAACCACACAAAAAAAATGCGTCGGAAACCCAGCTGTTTTGGACAAAAAACTGACGTTCAAAGCAGTTTTTAGGTTTTGGTTTTCAACAAGTATTAGGTCCTATGTTTTATAATCTAGCCTTAAAAGCTAAAAGCTTAAAAGGTAACATCTAGATAATTTTTTATATCACGTAAAACCAGATCCTGAAGAAAATTATTTTGTCTTAATGCATGTTTACTTTTTGATTGTAGATTTTTTTATTCTATTTGCTGTAGATGATTATAGCAGCCATATTGCATGGGCTGCTCTTCTGCTCTATTAACAGCATTTAGAGATATGCTTTACAGCCATCACATGGGCATACGTTAACCGTATGGAAGATGACTCACTGAAGGCTGTGGGAGAGTGTTACGGACATGATCTGTGATGATCACCATCCTATACTACCTGCCTCCAGATTTATAACAGAGGTATTATCATTTTAATACTACAGAATAGGAAGTGTTAGCCTACTATGAGGCGTGGCAGCTGGTGTAAAACTGAAATAATCTTTTTTTTTTAATAATAGGGACTGGAATTTTTTTGAAAAAATTGTCTAACTTAAAAACCTGATTTTAACATCAGGTAATTCACTGACCACACATCCCTATAACTATTATTGGAAGTATACATACAAATTCTTAAAGTGGTTTTCCAGTTGAAAAATAAAAATTTGTAAGAACTAGGTAATACATTTTTTTGAAAAATTACATATTAACCTCTGTACTTGTCACTGTTCAATTACCATTCCCTTGACATCCTGGTGTAAAGCCATGCATTTCCTGAGTGGTGACATGAAGAAAACAACACATAACGATAACTCAATGGTCACGAGCTGATAAAAAAGCTGGTTATAAACAGGATACACTGCTGTCACCATTGGCGAGGTGAGTATTGTGGTACGTGTTTTATTTTTTCATTTTATCACCCATATTTTTATTTTTTATTGTTAAACTGAAAAACCCCTTGAAATACTATTTTTAAAAGTAAACATACAAAGATAACCTACAGTCAAAATAATACGGCTCTTCTAGGTTTTTTTTTCCCTTCCCGCCTTCCAAGGGCCATAACTTTTTTATTTTTATCTACATAAGCTTATGAAGGCTTTTATTTTGTGGGACAAGATGTACTTTCTAATGGTGTCACTTATTATTTCAAAAGAAATGTAAGTGGGGAGAAATGTGAATAAAACGTACTTGTGCCATGTATGCAGGGTTTTTTTTGTTTTTTTTTAAGGTGTTTCATTCACTCTTGGTTTTTAAAAATTAATGGGCCACATGTAAATGAAAACTGTCTAGGTCTAAAACTCACTTTGTTTCCCATAGAAAAAAATCAGAGCACCCCTTTCATTTCATATAGTGCTCCGGAAAAATGAGAGGGGCGCTCTGATTGGTTGCTATGGGCAATAAAGTGAATTTTAGACGTAGACAGTTTTCATACATGTGGCACTATGTGTCCTCTGTATTCTGCAGGTTGATAAGATTCCAGCAATACCAAATATCTAGGGTTTTCGTTATGCTATAGTACTGTAAAAAAAAAATCTTATATTTTTTAAATTGCGCCGCAGCACACATTTTTTCAGCACCAACTTTTTTGTACTTCCATCTATGGAACTGAGTGAGGGTTTACTGGCTGAAGTTTTCTTTTTATTCGTACCATTTTGGAATAGATGCGACTTTTTAGATCGCTTACAATTACGTGTAACTTTTTTATTATTTTAGTTTTTATTTGAAAAATAGCAAAAAGGGGGTGATTTGAGCTTTTGAGATTTTTTATATTTTTATAATTTAAAAACTTTTTTTTTTTTTTACAGTAATATCGAGTCCTCAGAGTACTTGACCACTAGGGGGCTCAATCATCAATTTATCCTTTTGCATTGTATTAACAATGCAAAAGGGTGAACAAAGATGGCGGTACCACCATTTCTCATTCATTTAGATCATACATGCCAACTCTCCCGCTTTTGGCGGGGGGTCCCGCTAATTGGGGTACCCCCCCGCCCTCCCGTGCAGAGTTTGGCATTCCTCCCACACCACCGCCAGCAGGCAGCGGGGTTTTTAAATGACCGTGGCCGCCGAGTAGCGCCTGGTGCGCTACGCGGCGCCGTCGGGCTGCTCCTACATGGCGGTGTAAGCGGCCACAGCAGCCCTCTCAACCCGCGCGGCGCATCTCACTGTGCAGGGAGGAGGCATCGCTCCCCTCCTCCCTTCTCCCCCTGTACGTACAGCGCCGGTGTGCGCTGTACACTACAGATCAGCGTCACAAGGGGGTGTGACCGCGCGGCTTGCAACTCACTACCCCCTGCAGAAGCGGAGGAATCGTCGGGAGTATGATCCGTAGCTGCAGGGAGCCTTGGGTGGGTAAGTGACTTTTATTATTTTATTTCTATTAGCTAATAGGGGGCACTATACCTGGGATAACAAAGGGGGGGCATCTACCGTGACTACAAAGGGGGCAACTACCGGCTACTAAAGAGGTCAACTACTGACTACTAAAGGGGAGCAACTAACCTGAACTACTAAAAGAGGGCACTACTGGCTACTAAAGGAGGCAACTACCTTTTGGGGGGCCTTTTAAAAAACTAAAAAGGGGGCAACTACCTGACTACTAAAGGGAGGGGCAACTACCTGAAACTAAAAGGGGGCAATTACCTGACTACTAAAGGGGGCAACTACCTGGCTAACAAAGGGGGCAACTACCTGACTACTAAAGGGGTAACTACCTGGCTAACAAAGGGGGGCATCTACCTGGCTACAAGGGGGCATCTAACTGCCTGTAAGGGGCACTACTGGTTATAGGGGCACATCTACCTGCTTTTCTTTTCCAAAGTCATTATGCAGTTAGGCGGAGTGGGTGTGGCTTTTTGAAGCGGCGTGGCACACCAAAAAGATTAGCGTGTCCATGCAAATTTTTTGCCGCGGCGCGCTACACGCTCCGCCCTCTTCAATTTCCTGCTTTTCCATTTTCAAAAGTTGGCAACTATGATTTAGATGCCATGATTGCAGTCGCCGCAGAGTCTAAGGGGTTAAACAGCAGAGTTCAGAGCAGGCTTCTATCTCTGCTGTTAGCGGCTGATGTCAGATGTATCTAACCACCGGCACCCAGCCAGCAAGTGAGCCCACTCCATTCTCCCTTAAGGCTATCTCTACACAGCACAGGTTTTCTGTCAGATTTTCGCCGGTTTTAGTATTTAGAAACTGATGAAAATCCGACAGTATACTGTGCTGCATAGAGAGCAATGAAAAACCAATGCCGTAGTCTATGCAGCATGAGTTTTTTACTGTTGCGTCACATTGAATGGGCTAATTAATCTTCTGGCAGCATGTTATAGAGCACATTAATAGGGTTTTTTAAGGAAAGTTTCAGTAGAAATTACATTTTATATATTGAATCCATGCTTATTCTGGGTTAAGGAGTCCAGTAGGCAGTGCTATCTCTAAGTGACAATCTTCTTTGTATGAATGTATATACAGAGATACAGAGAACCAAAAATAAGGGACCATGTATTAAAATTTAACTTTTAATAGTAATATTAAAGGAGAGGGAGAAACAAAAAGCCAAAAACAAAACAAAAAGAGGGAAGCCAACCACCCCCCCCCCCCACCCTAGGGACCAAGAAAAACGTAAAGACAGGATAAAAACCCTACAGTCCCTACATAAGCTAACCTTACCCTAATACAACAGGTGAATACGCCCCGAAAAGGCGGTCCCTTTCAGTAACCTTCCCCTAAGACGAAAAGCCCTACAATAATCAAGATGGATTTCCTGTCCCAAATCTCTTGTCACAACATGGGTCGGTGTCCCTCAAAACACTTCCTCTGGGGACTAAGTGTGGAAGAAAATGTTGAAGCAAGAATATATACAAATTGTCCTAAAATAGCGTGAGGAATATCTAATGAAAGGGCCAGATGAAAACAAATCCAGTCTATAAATTAAACCTCTTTGCAGGGTAAGTGGAGACAAAGGTAACGCCATCATCTGACTATGGGGTGGTATGGCATTTCCACTAAATCCCCTTAATAGCAAGCTGGTGGTGGGGGGGGGGGGTGGTATATGTTCCTTACACCACCCATTCACCAAGTGAGGCAAACATATACACAGATATCCAGAATGTTAGTAGACCGCAGCCAATTATTAAAATCCTTCTCCCACTAATGTTCCAATAACTGGAGACAAGCAGAACGTGGGTCCATATACATGAATAAAGTATTACTCACAGTACTAGTTTATGCAACGAAAAGTGAATTTGCTTCACACCATCCGGTGTCCGAGTATTCACCTAAATCATATATATCCTCCAAGAAACTACTGGAGTTCCACTAGTACATTAGAGACTGCATCAAGCCAACCACCGGGAGCCAAGTAGTAAAAAAGAAATGGTTCCTATTACCAAGACACATATCCTATACTCACGACCCCCTCATCCATGCTGCCGATAAGCTTCCCAAGGAATATCCGGTAAAGTCTCAGGAAAGACCTAAGGTAGGGTCCCCTCTCTCCTGTAAGAAGGGCATGCTGCGGTCTGAACGCCGCCGAAGCAGCACCCCGCGCGAGCATTAAGTACCACATCCACGCGCGCAAAAGGCACGCCGTCCGCACTTCCGGTCCGCCCGGCGGCCCGATCACAATGACGCGCATAGCAGAGCCGTATCCAGGCAACCTGCCAAACAAATGACGAAGCGCCGAAGATACTGGTGCAGAAGTAAATCCGCACACACAAATGTTTAAAAAACGCACCAGGTTATTATCAGAGGTAGTTAAAGACAACTTAGTCTAATGGAAATTTTTCCCTAGAAACAGACCAACCAGAATAGTGGAAAATAAGTTATGTTAAGATGAAACAACAGAAGTCCCAAACGTTCATTAAGCCCTAGGTGGGGCAGTTGTTTTAAGTCTGAAAATTCAATTTCCACTTCTCCTCTGAAGCAACAGCCTATCCCAATTAACCACCCCTAGGGAAATGGATCAAATCAATTCCTGTGAAAGCTGACACATTTTCAAGGTCTCCACCTGTGAAATTGGCAACACATGTCTGGCCAATGGGAGTGTCTCTACCAGTGTTTGATGTCATTTAAAAATCTCCCCCACACGTCCTACGTAGTTCTCTCGACGTCTATTTTTCCAATATACTCCAACCACAGCAGCGATTAATCTTATAGATCACTCCTTTGCTCTTACAATTTATGAAGTGTCCAATGTAAAAGTCTCCAATAAGTAATGTTGCTGGGTGGAAACTCTTTGCCTTTTTTCCATGAGGCACAAGCAACACAGCCACACCATCTAAAACACGCCCGGACTCCGTTTGATTAAGCACATGTCCTAGGGGGTCAATTCGTTCTCAAAGTGATGTGGACCAGGAAATCCCTGAATGCTTTTACCCTTACGATAGTAATGTGAGGTACTCCACCGACAACATTCTCAAATCAAGCACCTAGTTTTGAGTACTCGCAATTTTTTGTAATATGTCTCGTATTGGAGCTGCTCTCATCAAAGTCTCCAATCAGTCGTAAGATACAATCTATCAGTCCATTAGGCCTCCTTCTTGGGAACCAATAGAGTAATCTTCTAGGGCAAGCATAGAGCATTCATATAGGCTTCCCTAAGGAATTCAGACCGGATATCCCTATCAAGGAAATGCTTCCTCAAATCGTTAGAGTGGAATTTTTTGAATTCCAGAAAGGTAGAGCAGTTTCTCCTAAGTCGGAGATACAGCCCCTTCGGGTATTCCCCTCTTAAGGGGGGACAGATGGTTACTGGTCCCCACCCTCAAAAGGGAAGTTAGTGGCCGTGGGCTTTACGACAAACAGTAGTCCTCCAGGTGAACCTCTGGCGTCTTCTGAATACAAACGTCCAGAAATGGTAATGTGGGTGTCACTGATCTCATATGTAAACCGGTAAGTTTAAGGTCATTATTTCATTTTTTTTAGGGTGAACTGGACAAATTCCTTTAAAGTGCTCGTGGGTCCCATTCCATAGGATCAGGATGTTCGTCCTATAATCTCGTCCATAACAACATCTCTTCAGTTCCAAATGGTATTTGCCTCACCAAAACAAACCGATCTCCCACCAGCCCAGGAAGCAAGAATAAGCGTAGGCCGAGGCGCACCAGGAGCTACCCATGGGCCATGCCCCTGAGCTGGTGGTCTTCTATTAAAGACAAAAAAATTCTTGGTGAGGACAAACTTGAGAAGATGCAGGACAAAGGAGATATGATCCCTGAAACTGACAACCCGACAACTCAGAAGGTCCCTAGCCAGCCTCTTAGACCACAAACTGTCTGGTATAAGGAGTACGCGCCTCCCAAGTCAATGCTGCCAAGTAGCATGACTGATGCACCCGTGATACCCTCTAATTCCGAGTAGCGGCCAGGTCCATTGAGTCCTCTCGTGTACAGATGGTAATACGGCCTACCACAAAGGGGACAAAATTTTTCAATGTAAGTGTCCAATAATTTTACACAAATTTTCCCACACCGGACACAATGGGCCTGCCACGCATTACTGTACTTTTTTGTGTAACCTTAGGTAGACAGTAGAACGTCACCAATCCCTTGGAAATTCGGGAGCAAATAATCAAATTATGTTTACGATAAGACCAGAGGCCTGGCCTCCCTGTAGAAGAGATTTAAGTTCTTCACGGAAAGTAGACAAGGATTGAACTCAGAACTCTCGTACCCTTCTTTATCTTTTCAGAAACTCCATACAACATACGGTTATAATCCTCCGTGTCCAAGATCACTATGTTACCCCTTGTCTGAGGGTTTGAAAAGTTATACACTCCTATCCTCAGAACAAGTTCATGATACTCATGAATTCTCCCTACTACAAATCCCGTTTTTTTACTTCCCCAAATTTTTTCAAGTTCATTGAGGGTAGTTTAAAAAAAATTTCATATAGGAAGTTCACTTTGTGGGGTGTAGGGTACTTCTATTTTTGAGTTCGGTAAACGGACCCTTACCCAGGAGGTTTGGGGGAGTTTTCTTTAAGGCTCTCTAAAAGTCTCACCTCATCCAGCATATAACGGGAATTCCCTTTTTCCTACACTTCTTTTATCTTTTGATGAAAAAACTTATACCTGAAATTTTTCCATGCATACGGGTTAAAAGATCTTTGACCCAATAAAAAATTTTTTTAATCCCCCTGTTTAAAAGGAAATCCCTTGTCACAATTTTAATTTGTTTTAAAAGGGTTCTTTTTGGACTTATTAACAATTACCTTGGCATCTGTTATAGTACAAAAGATTTTTTCAATGGTAAAGTGACGGGTATCTGGTTTAGTATGTTTTATTCGCAAAGGGGTTGCGATTCCTTGGGGGAAAGATGTGTCCCCTAAAACTTCTGATCCCCCCCCGTCCCCACCAGATCCTCTATTCCGACTGTTTTACCCCTTCCTCTGGGGGGGCCCCTGCCTCTCCTTGGAGTTGGACCCCTTCTAAATCGGATTTTAACCGTTTCGTAAGACATTCTGTTTCCAAATCCGTCTTGATCCTTTTCTCCCCCAAAAAAGGAGTAAGCTTTTTTTGTTTTTAAAATCGTTCACGTTCAAGTAATTGTTTGTGTTTTGTTCCTTTAGTAAAACTGATACCTTTTAAATTTTATTCAATAGTTTGAGCGATTGCTTGACCATCGACATCGGTCATGTCCAACCACATCCCACAAGATAGTCATAGTGAGCAGTGATTATAGGGGTGACCATTAAAGTCTAGGGAGAGCAACAACACCTTCTTCTTACACCCAAACAGGGGGTGGAGAAGCTGAATTTAACCTCCACAAAGTCAAATGGATACGTCTACATCTTAGGCAACCACTTAGGTTTTAAAAAACCACAGAAAAAAAAAATCACCCCATTACTATCCCCGTCTTTTACCACACATGACCCTTAAACCTCATCCCCCACAAATTAAAAAAATGCCGAAAAATTTTATTTGAACCATCATCTTATTTAAACGAATTGAATATCCCTGTCCTGGAACGCACATGAGCCCCAAAAAACCCGCATGACCCCCAATTTAAAATGCCGGGAAAAAAAAAAGGGGTCTTTTTAACACCATTTTAGTTGAAATGGACATTGACTAACATGTCCGGGCCACGCAGAGCCCCAAAACCCGCATGACCCCCAGATTCAAAAGTGCCGGGAAAAGGATCTTTTAAACCCCATTTTTGTTTCACTGGACTTGACTATAATTTTTCCCGGGCCCAGCTGAGCCCCAAACCTCATGAAACCCCCCAGATTAAAAAGTGCCCGGGAAAAAGGAGTCTTTTTTTCCACCTTTTTTGTTTTAAATGGACATTGGGCTATCCTGTCCTGGGCCCCCAGCATGAGCCCCCAGACCCGCCCCCCGGGCCCCCTATTAAAAAAAATCCCAAAAAGGAGTCTTTTCAACCCCATTTTAATTGAACTGGACATTGGGTATACCCGTCCCGGACCGCAGATGACCCTTTAAAACCCGTTTTTGAACCCCAAAAAATTAAAAAGGTGCCCCTTTTTGGGAAAAAGAAGGGGCCCCCTTGAAAAACCACCCCAAAAAATTTTGGGGTTTTTTTAAAATTTTTGGACATTAACTATATCTGTCCTGTTAAAAGGGAATGACCATTAAACCTGTTGAACCCCCGATTAAAAAGTGCCGGGGAAATAGTTTTCAACCCCCTTTTAGTTTTTACTGGGGCCCTTACTGGGCCCCCGTCCTGGTAGCGCTTGCCCCTCCGTTTTTGGGGTGCGGAAACCCAAATTTAGCTTCCCTGGAAATTTTTTTGGGGGTTAACGCTCCTGTTTCCCCCCAGGTGCCCCTTTTTCTTGGGATTCTTTTTCTCATTTTACTCAACGGTGGAGGAAAATTTTTCTTTTACTTGTCTCCTGTCCTGCTCCCCTACTCCATGTCCTCTGGTTTTCCTAATCTGGTCAAGTTTTTCCCGTACCTCCCCTTTTAAAAAATTCAGGGAATTTTTTTTTTCCTCTATTTTGTACTTTCAAAATTTTTTATTTTTTAATTCTAGAAAAAAACATTTTTAAAATAGGATGGGGCCCACCAAAAGTCTTTTTTTTCTCTTTTTTTTAAATTATTAAATGGGTTTTCTCAATACAGGGATTGATAGCTATGTTAAAGATCTTGCAAAAAAAAAGTCATTTTGGCAATATGTGGCCATTAACAGTGTCCTTCCTTTCCCGTTTTTGACAAACACAATCACCCTTGAAACCCCCTCTTAAAAAATTTTTAAGAAAAAATGTCTGTTTAAAACCCCATTTTTTACAATAGGACCTGAAATTTTAGCTGCATTTTACAAAACAAAATGCCCCCCAAAAAATTTAAAAAAATGACAATTTTTGTGGAAAGCAGGGTTTCATTTTAACCACTGAAGGGCCCGATTGGGAAGTGTTTGTTACTGAGATTTACAGGGCCCTTTAAACCCGCGATAAAACCTGACGGTCCTGCAACTGACGATCCCCCTTTTCATGCGGGGTTTTTCGGCCAGCCTGGAAGGGCACCTTCTCTCGTACCTCACCCTCCCTGTCCCACCCCCCCCTTTGCTTTGCTTAAAACCCCTGAAATTTTCCCCCATGTTTTAAAAAATTTTAAAAATTTGAGAAGGTATGGAAGAGTTTTGGAAAAATCCTCTTTTTTAAAAGGGCGGGCCCAAAACCCAGCTTAAAACTCAAATTTCCCTCAAATCAAAAAAAAATTGGGTGGAAACAAATATAACTGAAAGGAAAAATCTTTTCAACAAACTGGCCTGCGCCCAAAATGAAAAAACAGAAACTGAAATTATTCCCGGGTAATACAAGGGATTTTTTTTTGGGACCTATCAATTCACCTGTGGTGATATAAAAATTTTGGATTCAAATTTTTAAATGCAAAAATAAGATTATCAAAAAGCTGGCCTTTCCCAAAAGTTTAAAAAAAAGATCTAAATGTATTCCCATAATAAAAGGTATTTTTGGCAACCCCCCCAATTCCCTGTGGGGACTAAAAATTGCTGGGTTTCAATTTAAAAAAATTCCCAAAGGGGAAAATTCCTTTAAAAAAAACAAAAGCCTGGCCCCTGCGTAAAAAATAAAAAACCGTTTTCCCAAATTTTTATAAGGATTTAAAAAAACAAGGTTTTTTTTGGCCCCCCTTAAATCAATTTCCCTTCCCCGTTTTTGGGGGACAAAAAAATTGGCCTGGAAATTCCCCCAAAAAATTTTTGTGGCAAGGGGGTGCCTCCCAATGAAAAAAAGGCCTTTTTTTAAGTTGGGGCCCAAGGTAAAAAACAACCCGAAAAATTTTATGTAAATTTTAAAAAACAAGGAAAATTTTTGGCAAAAAACCTTTAATCCCCCTGTTTGCAAAAAAATTTCCCCGAAAAACAAAAAAGTCCCCCAAAACCCTGCCCTTCCAAAATGAACAAAGCTGTTTAAGGTTGGGGCGGGCAAAAAGTCAAAAAATGTTCCTGTTATGTTAAATTTTTTTAATTCCCCCCGATATTTTGGGAACCTTTTTTAAAACCCCCTTTAAAATTTAAAGGGGCCCCCCCTTTGGGGTTTAACCAAAATGGAAGGGCAAAATTAAATGGGCAACCCAATTTAAAATGTTTTATAATTTAAAAGTGGGGTTTTTTTAACCCCAAACCCCAAAGAAAACCCGCTGGAACCTAAAAAGGGGAATTTTGTATTTTTTATAAGGTTCCCGTTTTTAATTTTTCCGGGGGAAATTTTTCCCAATTTAGAAAACTGTTTAAATAATTTAAAAACTAATTGGAAGGCAAAAAATCCCAAAACCCCTAAGTTTTGGTTGAAAAATTTTCCAAAGGGTTTAAAACTTTATAGAGGGTTTTGGTTCCAAATGCCCGCGGGGGCGTCCCTTTGGTCCCCCCCCCGGATTTAAGAGGTTTTGAAAAAATCCCTTTTTAAAAATTCTTAACCAAACCAAATTCTTTAAAAATTTATTTTTCAAAATTTGTCCAAAGGTCATTAAAAAGCTTAGTAAGAGGTTTTACCTTCTTTCTGTTTTTAAAAAAAGAATTTTAATTTCCTTACTGTTTGGGACAAAAGCGGGGTTTTTGTTTCTGCCTGGCCTAAGAACAACCTTTTTTGGGGAAAACCAAAAAAAAGCTGTTTTAAGTAAAACAAAATATTTTGGAATTTTTTTCCCCAGGGCCCAATTCGGAAACCAATTCAACATCCCAAAACAAAAGTGATCCCCAAAAATCCAAAAAACCCTACTTTATTTTTCTTAATCGAATTTTTGGCTTCCCCAAAATTTTACAAAAAAGCGGAAAATTTTTGGGCGATCTTTAATAAGGGGGTGGGAAATTTTGGCAAACGAAAATTTTAACCTAAATTAAAAGGATTTTATCCCAAAAAATTTCGTTTACAAAAAAAGTGCCCATTTCAACTTTTTCCGGAAAAAAATAAAAAACCGTTAAAATAGTATTCAACAATGTTTCCCTAAAATTTTGGGAAATCCCTTTTTTTGGTTGAAAATTGTTGTTTACCTTCTTTCCTGTTCCCTTTAAAAATTTTTTAAACAAAAAACTTCAAAAATTTAAAAACCCCTTCCTTTTTCTTGAAAAAAAGTAAGCTGGGTGAAATTGGAAAAAGAGCTGTCCAGTGGGTTTTTTTTCCCTTTAAAACCCCAAAAACTGGAACCCCTTTTTTTTTAAAACCTCTGGTTTTTTAAAGCAACCTAAACCCCTTTGGAAACAAATTTCCTTTACCTGTAATGTTTTTCCCCCAAAAAAAACTGGAACCCGTCCCACTTTAAAAGATGCAACGGAAATTTTTTTAACCCCAAATTTGGGAAAAGTTTTTAAAAATTGGTTCCCTTAAAAAAAGGGGAATTTTTGGTTTAAATCAAACTGTTTAAAAAACGTTTTTCCTTAAAAATCTTTTTTTAAAATTTTGAACCTATGTTTTTAAAATTTAAGAATTAAAATTTCCCCATTTTTTTAAATTTGGGCCGCAAGGGCCCCTTTTCCCCCCCGACCAACTTTTTTTTGTACTTTCTTTTTCCCAATCCCCTTGGAACTTATTTAAAAAAGGGGTTTGCCCGGCTGAAGTTTTCTTTTTAAAATTGGGGAACCAAATTTGAAATGATGGAATTTTTTTGATCCTTTAAAAAACGTTTTAACTTTTTTTTTAAATTTTAGGTTTTAAAATTTAAAAAAAAATTTGGGGCAAAAAGGGGTTTTTTATTTTGAAGCTTTTTGAGGGGGTTTTTTTTTTTTATTTTTTTATACTTTTTTAAAAAACTTTTTTTTTTTAATTTAAAAAATCCGGGGGGCGGTTTTTTTTTTTTTTTTTAAAAGAATACCCCCCAAATTTACCAATAGGGGGCTAAACATCATTTTTTCCTTTTTGGGATTGGGATTAAAAATGCAAAAAAGGGTGAACAAAAGATGGTGGTTCCAGCACTTCCTGTCTGCCACCAATTTTTTTCATTATTTAATCAAAGCAACCAAAATCTCCCGCCCTTTTTGGCCGGGGGTCCCCCTAATTGGGGTTCCCCCCCCCCCCCCCTCCCCGGGAGAGTTGGCATTTATTCTTTAAATGACCCCCCGGCGCCGGAGTAGCGGTGGGCGTTTTCTCTGGGGCCTCGGGCCACTCCTTTTCAGGTTGGGGGAAGCCCCGGCCCCCTTTACCCGCCGGGGCGTCTTTAGGGGAAAAGGGGGGGGGGCCCTCGCTCCCCCCTTCCCCCTTTCCCCCTGTTGTTCAGCGCCGGGGGTGGCTGTAAAATAAGATCAGCGTCAAAGGGGGTGGACGCCGCGGGGCTGCATTTTTTCCCCCTGCGACGCTGAAGAGTCGTCGGGGGATGTCCGGAAACTGCAAAGGAGCCTGGTTTAGGTTTAAATGAACTTTTTTATTTATTTTTTTTTAGCTATAAAAGGGGGGGACTACTGGGTAACAAAGGGGGGGCATCTAACCCGACTAAAAGGGGGGAAAAATTTCCCCGGTACTAAAAGAGGGCAAATACCGGGCTTTCCAAAAAGGGGGAAACTAACCTGACTACTAAAGGGGGCAACTTTCCTTGGACTAAAAATAAATGGGGGCAACTACCGGCTACTAAAAAGGGGGCAACTACCTGATACTAAAGGGGCAACTACTGATACTAAAGGGGGCCCAAATTTCCGATAAAAAGGGGGCAAAATACCTGGCTAACCCAAAAGGGGGGGGAAATACCTGGGCTACTTTTAAAAAGGGGGGGCAACACCTTGGGTAAAAAAGGGGGGCAAATTTTCCCGGAACAAAGGGGGCATTTCTTGGCCAAGGGGGGGTCTTTAAATGGCCTGTAAAAAGGGGGGAATCCTGAAATTTTGGGGGGCAAACTACCTTGGGTTTCTTTCCCATAGCCATTATGCCAGTTTTGGTGGAGTGGGTGTGGCTTTTGGGAAACGGCGTGGACACCCCAAAAAAATTTTTGGGGGTGGGCCAATGCAAATTTTTTTTCCCGCGGGCGCCTACAAACCCCCGAACCCCACCCTTTCAATTTTTCCTTTCTTTTTCCATTTTTAAAGTTTTTGGGAAAATGTTTTTTTAAAATGCCAAAGATTGCAATCGCCGCAAAAGGTTTTAAGGGGGTTTAAACAAACGAGTTCGAGCCCGGCTCCAATCTTGGGTGTGGGGGGCTGATGTCAGGGTTATTTAAAAAAACAACCGGGACCCCGCCCGGCCAAATGGCCCCCTCCCTTTTTCCCTTAAGGGCTATTTTTTACACAGCAAGGTTTTTTTTTTTTGTCAGATTTTGCGTGGTTTTTTTGTTTTTTGGGAAAATGATAAAATCCAGCAGTTTAAACTGTGCTGCAAAAGACAGCAATGAAAAACCAATGCGTTTGTCTATGCAGAAGGGTTTTTTTTCTGTTTTTCACATTGATTGGGCTAATTTAAATTTTTTTTTTTTTCTGGCCAGCATGTTTTTTAGAGCACAATTTTAATTTGGTTTTGTAGGGAAAGTTTCAGTAGAAAATTAAAATTTTAACATTGAAATTTCCCTGCTTATTTTTGGGGGTTTAAAGGGGTCCATTTGGAGTTTCTATCTTTTTAAGTGACCCTCTTCTTTGTAAAGAAAAGGGATATAAAAAAGATGTTGTCAATCCCGATAAAATCCCCTGCGGAACTCCCTTAAAACCCGAATAAGCAGGGGATTTTAAAAAAATAAAATAAATATTTTTTTCTAAAATTTTTTCCTTTTAAAAAAATATATCAATTTCTCAGCTATTTTTTTTTTACTCCTGCTCTATAACATCCTGCCAGCAGATCACATAGCACATTCAATGTGACATTGTCACATCAGAGGAGGTGCAGTGGGCACTGACTGCCACCCAGCCCACTGTCCCTGCCTCCTTGGCGTGCTGCCTTAGGTGGCAGACCCCAACTGGACGACAGTCCCTACGCTGCTAAGTGCAGGGCCATCAGGGAAAACGCAAGGTCAAATGGTCCAGGTTGATAACGGTCAAGATCGCCAAAGCCACTATCAGAAACCGAAGAATAAACAGGAAACAAGCCGAGGGTCAAACACGAGCGGGAACGAAGTACATAAACGGAGAGAAAAACGTAGTCAAGACAAGCCATGATCAATACCAAAGGAAGCAATACAAATAATCACCAGGAAATTACAGGGGAAACCTATCACAGGCAAGGCCTGAGAGGACTGAGCCAGTTTAAATAGTTTTCCCCGACACTGCCCCAGCAGCTGATTGGTGCTGCGTTCGGGCCCTCCGATTGGTCTGACTGACACACCCCTTGTTGGGAGAGGCTGCAGAGCTGTCACTCATAAGCTCCCAAGCAGCACCTCTCCCAGGGTGTGGGCCCAGAGCAGAGGGTTTAACCCTTACCGGGCGTTGCCGCATACAAACGGAAGGCTGCCTGCCTGGACGTATGACAGACACGATCCTTTTAAAGACTAACTAAAGTTGGCCTTGAGGTGTGAGGTCTACAATTGTGGGAGTTGGATCCTAAAGTTTAGATTCTTTTTTAACAGAGAAGTCTGTGCTGGAATGTCATGATAGAAACTCACAAAGATAAGCTCACAGTTGTATATCTACTTTGTTGCAATGCCTTCAAAATACCCCAGAGGGACTGCTGAACTCTTCCTGATAAGTAATCTAAGAATAAGAGCAATGCACAATAAGAGGCTTCACCGTGGTAATTACAGATATTGTTGAGGCTCATACCTCATTTGTGATTTACTGTAACTGACCAGACCGAAACCAAATTGTCAAACCACAACAGCTTAAAGGGAATATGTCCCTAGGTTTCTGCTGCCCTGTGTAAAGACAGGATAAAGTAGTGACAAAGACTCTGATTCCAACATGCTGAGTTTTTTTTTTTCTTGAAGGACTTTCATAGTTTTACATTTGAAACACAAGTTCTTTCACTAGTGCATGGGCTCTGTTGTCCTCAATATCAGATAAATTGTGAGTGGATGCTCCTCCAGCCCAATTGCTATTGATTGACAGGTCTCTCCCTATACACCGCACAGGGGAAAAGCTGTCAATCAGCACTGCAAGGCCGGGTGGGGTAAGCCCACCACTAATGAATATATAGTGCTTGTCTTGCTGGCAGCTGATAAACAATGCTTTCATGAAAGCTACTGCAAGAAAAATGCAAGTTACCCCTCGCTGAAGTGACTGCTTTATACTACCCTCAATTAAAGCAGCATAACCCTGGTATCAGACTCTATTGATATAATAGCAGCTTGTCTTATAAAGACTAGTTGTGATGTCAGAGCACTGCACCTGACTGAAAAATTATTATTGCAGTAGCTTCTTATTATTGGAACAACTTCACCACAAATATGGAAGAGATACAAAACAACCTTGAGAATGTAGACCGCTGCAAAAAGTAACCTGTGTTCTATTGATTTTTTTCTATTATCTGTAGGAGTGTTATCCTGGGCACAAGCCCCGGATAAAACTACCGGTGCCCCGAACCTCGCCGGGTTCCAGGGTGCTGCCGTGGGCTTGGAACTCCGACGATCTCTTCAACTGTATGTGCGTCCACTGGACGCAAATACAGCTGAAGGCTTCCATAGAGCAGAGAGCGAGAACTCCCTGCTCCACAAAGTACTTCCTGCTCCGGCACAGACGGCGTGAGTATCTCATCACACTACCTGCGCGGCATGATGACGTCACGCCGCCTGTGCCGGGAAGAAGATGGAGACCAGCGGGAGCTTCAGGGAGCTGGAGAAGGTGAATACTTTTTATTTTATATATGCCATACTACCTGCCTAGCTATATACTGGGGATCATTTTACCTACCTACCTACCTACCTACCTATATACTGGGGGCCATATTAAATGCCTAGCTATATACTGGGAGCCATAATAAATGCCTAGTTATATACTGGAAGCTATATTACCTGCCTACCTATACACTGGAGGCCTTATTACATGCCTAGCTATATACTGGGAGCCATATTACCTGCCGTGCTGTATACTGGGGTCTGTATTACCTGCCTAGTTATATACGGTGGGTCTTATTACCTGCTTACAAATACTGGGATTCATATTACCTTTCTAGCTGTATACCGGGGGCCATATTCCCTGCCTAGCTATATACCGGAGGCCATATTATCTGCATAGCTATATACCAGGGGCCATATTACCTGCCTAGCTGTATACTTGTGGCCATATTACCTGCCTAGCTGTATACTTGTGGCCATATTACCTGCCTAGCTATATACTGGGGGCTATATTACCTGTCTAGCTATATACTGGGGGCCATATTACCTGCATAGCTATATACTGGGGGCCACATTACTTGCCAACCTATAAAATGGGGACCATATTACCTGCCTAGCTATATACTTAGGGCCATATTACCTGCCTATCTATATATAGATAGGTAGGGATATGAACTGGGGGCCCTATTACCTACCTATATGTACTGGGGGCCCATTATCTATCTATATATACTGGGGGCCCTATTATCTATGTATATAAACTGGTGGCACTATTTTCTATATATACTAGGGGCCCTATTACCTATCTATATACTGGGGGACTCTATTACCTATCTAATTACTGGAGGCCCTATTATCTATATACGGACTGGGGGACCCTATTACCTATCTACTGACTGGGGGGCCCTATTATCTATATATCTACCTACTGGGGAACATATAACCTTTATACCTACCTACTGATGAGACCTATATACCTACCTAGTGGGAGGCGGTCAATAAACCTACCTAATGGGGGCTTATAAAGGAACAACGGATGACTCCCCATTCCCCACAGCAGACACCTGGCATTTCTATCATACCCTCAGTAAGTAGGTAGGTATATGTGTGCTAGAAAGTGAGGATTCTAAAATGTTTGTGTGGTAAATTCTCCAGAGACGAGTTGTGGCCGGGAAAAGTAATCATGGCGGTCTGTATGGAAAAGAGAAGGGAAAGTGAACGACTCCGATAAGAAAAGATGTTTCCTGTGAGCCACTAAATTTAACGATTCAACAGATACCAGTAGTTTGCTACTTTATGTGCTCAATCCCCACTGCACATACAGGGTTCCTCTTCACCCCCACACCAAACCTATACATAAACAATTGCGCAGTATACCAACATTTTATAGAAATTTTCCAATAATTTATTCATATTCACCAACATGGCACATAATAATACATGTAGAAATACTTGCATTTTAATCGCATAGTCCAGGATTAACCCCTTAACGACCTTGGACGTATGCATACGTCCAGGTCGTTTGGGGCTCACGCACCTGGACGTACGCATACGTCCTGAGGATCGCGCGAACACTAAATCAGAGTTAGCACGAACGGCGCGGGGAGACAGCTGTATAATACAGCTGACATCCCGCAGCGTTGGCCCCGACCCGGGATCGCTCCGGGGGGGGGGCCGGGTTAAACCCTTAATTATCGCGACCATCGGGTCGCAATAACTAATGAAGACGCAGGAGGAGCGATCTCCTCCTGCGTCGCTGGCTGTGACAGCAACTGCATGGATTCTATGCCTTCCGGGTTGTCTGTGACGTCACGATGCCCGGCCGTGCCCTGTGGCATGGCCCGGCATCGTGACTGACAGTTGTCATTAGAACCAGTGCACAGCAACAAGCTGGCATTGATTATTTTG
>JAODAL010012350.1:0-95779 GCA_025379985.1 Phyllomedusa bahiana
ACCCCCCCCCCCGTGTGGCCTCCCCCGTTCTCCTTCCCTTTCTCCTTCCTGTCTAGGCGCGCACGAGCTGATCGACACGCTGCCTGTGCGGAAACCCCGGACAGCCGCGAGTGTGCGGCCGCCCGGAGCCCACTGCGGAGCACGGAGCGCTCGCTCTGCTCTTCAGTGGTATCTCTTCTCCTGCATGCGCTCCGGAGGAGTCGCATGCAGGGGAAGAGATCGCTGACAGTGCCTGGGCCACCGCAGTGCCCGGACACTGTCAGGTACTCGGCAATCAGTTATAAGCGCTTCCTGAGGAGCCGCATATAACTGAAGCGTCCCTGTCGGCACTCGGGCCATCGCAGCGCCCGAGCGCCGACAGTGACTCGAGTATAAGCCGAGGTCGCATTTTTCAGCACATTTTTTGTGCTGAAAAATTCGGCTTATACTCAAGTATATACAGTAAGTGTTTTTAATGTGTACAAACAATACAACATTAAAAAAATATTAATTTGGTTTTGCCGTAATTATATCGATCTGCTGAGTAAAGTTAATATGTAATTTTTACCACACAGTGATTGCTGTAAAAATAGAAATAAAAAGCACCAACAGGATTGCTATATTGTGTTCATCACACCTCACAAAATTCTTGATATAATGGTACCAATAAAACTTCAACACATTCCGCAAAAAAACAAGCTTGGCTCTATATACTGGGGGAAAAAAAAAAGTTATGGCTGTCAGACTAGGACGACATAAAAACACAATTTTATACAAACGCTTTTCAATTGTGTAAAAGTAGTAAAACATAAAAAAACTATATAAAATTTGACATTGTTATAATTGTACCTACCCGCATAGTAAAGCCATCATGTCAATTATATCACATGGCACACAATGTAAAAATTAAACACAAAAACAATGGCGGAGTTGATGGGTTCCTCCCTTCCCCCATTTTCATGACCCAATGTTTTTTAAAAAAAAACAAAACTGTTAAACCTCTGTGGTCCCAAAAATGTACAATACCCTCTTAGATGAATTCCCTGAGGGGTATTGATTTCAAAATGGGGTGACTTCTGGAAGGTTTCACTAGTTCTGGTACTCTGGAGGCTTTGCAAATGCGATATGTTATTCACCTAAAATTTGCATTCCAAACACCAAATAGGGGAATCAATTTTAAGTTGGGTTTCCCTGTTAACTTTTACTGTGTTCCAGTACATAATAAATTAAAATCTGCAAAAAAAGGGACGCTGACATTTCACTCCCAGCCCGTCTAGCTTCTGTCCGTGCCGCACACAATGGTTACTCTGGATATTAGCTGGTGGTCGTAGTAATATGACTTGACCGTATAGTACATGATTGGTGGGGGTCCCATTGCTAGGTCCGAATGACTGAATTACACTTCTGCTGTCCACTCACTGTGCTGGGAAATGAATTGCAGCCAAATTCACTGGAACTGAGTCATATTAAAGTTTTCTGCACAGCAGGTGGACGGGAGCATGGATATGCAGAAAAAAGGCTGAAAGGACCTACGTTCCTCCATTTTTAGGATTATTATTTTTTTTTTTTTTTACTCGCTAGGACCATTCTAATGATATACCATAATAATTATATGATGAGTACCCGTAGTGATTTGTCACTTTAATTCTCATTTTTTTTTTTAAATTTTTAATAAATGTATAGCCCAAGTTTATTAAATATGCCTAAATTCAGTTTTGTTGAACTGCAGTCTTACAGAAGCTGTGTTCTACTCACTGGAGTATGGAAAATATAGATTTATGTTGCTTTTTTAGGAGGTCCTTACGCTGGAGAAGCTGATTTCAGGGTTCTTTTTTTACTTCCTGGAGAATTGCAGAACTTCTCACTTCCTGTAGTCTTCATCCATCTTTTTCCTAATAGTGCTTCATTCGGAAGGTTTGCAGAGTTTTCTGCTCCAGTGTGATTGTAAATGCTGCACTAAATGACATTGTAGAAGCATTAATTGCAGAAAGCGTGGTTAACATCTGTTATTCCTGTTCTGTAATTCTGGTTTTATTGTCTGCACACCATGTTATTACTTTAGTAAAACAGTATGAAAGAAAGCCATTATGTGATCTTAATTGCACTTTGCTGTTTTACGTTTACCATTACTGCGTAAATCTGCACGGGACCTGAAATAACCCACTGAAATTACACCTCCGTGTGTTTAAGTACACAGAAGGCTAATAAACGTCTAATTGATAGGTTATACTTCTGAGCTGCTATTCTACTGTGTAAAATAAATGGTAATTTCGCATACATGACTTCCAAGTCACTCTGAAAGGACTTGGATGAAGTCGTGTTAGATGTGTTCTTATGGACCATGGTCTGTATTCTGGTCTACGGAGTAAGATAAAGACTTGGGAGTAAACATTGTTATGGGGGACCTCTCACCTTCAGTGAACCTTATGAAGTAATAGAAAACCAAAATATAAACACTTTCTCAAATATGTTTAATTAGGAGACTGAAAGCATTTCACCTGTAATTCTGTTTTAAAAGAAGTGCTGACCCTTTAAAATAGGACTGAAGCCAGGCCAAGACAGTTCCTGGCAGAATGATGAATCACTCTGTTGGCAGCTCTGTAAAACTAACTGCTTCTGAGCTGGAAGAGTCCACTGTGTAGGGGGCCCTGTTAATCTGTATAAATGGTATACCTAAAAGCTCTGTGCTGGGTGTTATTACACTAGCAGCAGTGTAATATGGATGCCTGTGTGCTATGGAGGAGGCTAGAAGCAACAGGTTAACCCTGTCATACCCATGTCCTCAGTGTTCTGTACCTGCTGCAGTGTACATACAATGAGAGACTCAGGTTAGCTCTGTACAAGCAGCTACAGTCATATGAAAAAGTTTGGGCACCCCTATTAATCTTAATCATTTTTAGTTCTAAATAGTTGGGTGTTTGCAACAGCCATTTCAATTTGATATATCTAATAACTGATGGACACAGTAATATTTCCGGATTGAAATGAGGTTTATTGTACTAACACAAAATGTGCAATATGCATTAAACCAAAATTTGACCGGTGCAAAAATTTGGGTACCATTATCATTTTATTGATTTGAATACTCCTAACTACTTTTTACTGACTTTCTGAAGTGAACGTCTGAGTGAACGCCGATCGGTGCCGCGCACCAATCGGTAGGGTCATCGGCACCTGCGCCGATCCGACGACCGGGCATGGTGGTGGGGAGCCTTGTGAAGGCTCCCGTCACTTACCCTGGCCGGTTTGCCCCACTTCCGTCCGCAGACAGGAAGTGGGGAAACCGCCATCTTTGTACACAATGCATTAGGTTGTATTAACAATCGCGCCACCTAGTGGTCAAGTACCATAGGTGGCCTCAATGTTACAGTAAAAAAAAAAATAAAGTTTTAAAGTACAAAAAAAAAAAGTATTAAAAGTTCAAATCGCCCCCCTTTCCCCATTTTACAAATAAAATCATTAAAATAATGAAGTTACACATATTTCGCCGCGTCCGAAAAAGTCCGATCTAAAAAAATATAGCAACATTTATCCCGTACGCTGAACACCGTAGAAGAAAAAAAATTCCAAACGCCAAAATTGCTTTTTTGGTCATTTTACGTCACTCAAAAAATGGAATAAAAATGATCAAAAAAGTCGCATGCATTCTAAACTGCTAGCGATAAAAAGTACACTTCAGCCCGCAAAAAATGCCCCCCCTCACTGACGTCCGTAGGTGTTAGTACAAAAAAGTTATTGGTCGCACAAAATGGCGCCGTGGCGCAAATTTCAAAAATAGAAAATGTTTGGAATTTTTTTTATGGTACCAAAACATAACGGAAACGCTACATGTTTGGTATTGCCGGATGCGTAACAACCTGTAGAATACAAATAACACATTATATTTACCGAAGATTGAACGCCGTAAAAGCAAAACCTCCGCAAACATGGCGAAAAAGCATTTTTTTCACAATTTGTCCCACTTGGAATTTTTTTGCGGTTTCCCAGTATATAACACCATTAGAAAGTCCATCTTGTCCCGCAAAATAAAAGCCCTCATGTGTCTATATAGGTGGAAAAATAAAGTTATGGCTTTCAGAAGGCGAGGAGGGAAAAACGAACGTGTCACCAAAAAAAACCGCCTGGTCCTTAAGGGGCTAAAGGATTACACATTTAGGCTAGGTTCACACGGCTTATTTTGGGGCGTATTTACGGATGTAATTACGTCCGCAAATACGACCCGAAATACGTTTCAAATACGTGTCACAAAGTGTGGCGCGTATTTCGCGTCGTAAATAAAATCCCCATTCTTTACTATGGGGATTTATGTTGCGAAATACGCCTCAATAAGTGATAGGGGACTTAATTTTACGATCGTATTTACGGACGTATTTACGCCCGCAAATGCGTCGCGAAAATACGCCTCGTGTGAACGACGAGACGTATTTTGTATTGGAATCAATGCTAATCTAATTGTTCATTATTTGAAACGTATTTCGGGACGTATTTGCAGACGTAATTACGTCCGTAAATACGCCCGAAATAAGCCGTGTGAACATAGCTTTATATTGTAGACGAATGTGAGGCGTGCACTTTGTAATTGTGTGGCTACGAAGCTGTCAGTCAAAAGGCAGAGTGAGAAAAAGATGAAGAAATAATTGTGGTCAGGCTCATCTGTTCAGCCTCACGTGCTCACAGTTTGGAACCAATGCAAGAGCCGTTTTCCAGCTGTTCTGAGGCCCAGCTTACATTTTAGCCCTCTATGATTGTTTGTTGCTTGAAATGGATTTAGAAAAGAAATCTGTAAAGCTTTCAAGTATGCTTCTTCCTCCTCCCTATTGGCACCAGCGCAAAAACTGCATCAGAAATGCAAAGTGTGAATGAGGCCAAGCTGTTTAACTATAATCTGAGCTTCTGCAATGCACTGCTCTCTGGTAATAATAAGCACATAAGTATTTGTGTGTGCCATCCTATGTGCTAGGAGAATATATTATATATAATCGTCCAAAGCTGGACAATTCTTCATTTATGGAGATTTAAACTGCAAGATGCTGTATATAGAAGAGCTTTCCTTTCACTTGTTTGGATAGTCAAGGGAGTCACCAGTCTTTAAAGGGAACCTGTCACATAGATTATGCCCCCCCCCCCCCTTGCTGAGGACAGCACAAGCTAGTGACAGACCTGCTGTTTCCAGCACTGTCCCTTATTCTGTAAGATGCTGTAGTTTCAGAGCATTTACCCCTCAAATCTTATTCATGAGCATGCTAGCCCCGCCCACCAAAGGCTAGCCCCACCCACCTGGCAGTTATTCGCGTGTTTCTACCTATTCAAAGTAATAGGTTTATCAGTTGAGGTGGGCGCGGCTAGCCTCAGGTGGGCGGGGTTTGAAATAACTGCCTCTATGAATGACTCTTCGAATGACTCTTCTGGCTGAAAACTGCAGATTTGAGCATTAAATACACGAAAACTACAGCGTCTTCCAGAATAAGGGGCACAACACTGGAAACAGCATGCCTGACACTGGCTTGTGCTTGTCCTCAGCCAGGGGGGCAAAAACTATGTGACAGGTTCTCTTTAAAGGGAACCTGTCACATAGGTTATGTCTCCCTTTTCTGAGGATGGCACAAGCTAGTGCCAGACATGCTGTTTCCAGCGCTGTGTTTCTTATTTTGTAACAATGTGCAGAGTGATTTACATTAGTTTCAGACTAAACGTATTTTACATGCGTCTTTCTGATGCATCTTTCGGATCCGATCAAATCATTGACATGTCCATTCATGATCCATTTTACGCAGCAGACGCCCTATTTAAAACTATAGGGTGCGTTCCTGGTGCAGAGAAAATGCATCCAAACATGCAGCACACTTTGAGTACGTGTCAGGATACGTTTTACGCAGCACTTTTCAGACTGAAAAAACAGATTGAAAAACACTTTAACATACCCTTGGGGTATATTAACATAGCGTATTTGGGAGCATATTTTGTGCCAAAATACATCCAAAACAATGTCCTGAACACTTCTCATAGACTACAATGTAAAATATGTGCCTCATTCACACGACGCATATTTTACTCGCGTCATTTTTGCCGCGCCTGGAAACAATTGGCATGTACAGGCTGTAAAACAGTATAGTAGGCAGAAATCTGCCTTGGGCACCATGTGGCATTTTCATGTTGAAATTATGTGCTAGCAAGTGTGTTATTTCAACTACACAATGAATGTCGGCGGCGCAGATACGCTGTGTGAACATACCCTTACCAAGCCTCTGCCGCCTAACAGTACTATGTTAAGATGGGTGAATAAATAAGTCTAAGCCAGCTCTGCACAACATTACAGGAGTTGGGGCCGAACCGCACAGGGCCACCACTAAACAGAACGGTACTGCCGCTTTTGGAGTATGGTGTGCATAGGTCACAGCCCCTTGCAGACCGCCGGAAATTATGTAGCGGTGCCACATGTTTGGCACGCCTGGTCTAAGTAGACAGAAGATGCTCTCACTTAAGTCCTTTTGGCCACTGCAAAGTGCCAATACCTAATTTTAATGCCTGGAGTCGACCTGCCCCTCTGCAGATAGTGACTGGTAGGTGACCAATGCACTTTAAAGAGGTTGTCTGGGGTTGTCATTTATAAAGGATCAGCATGGATAAAAACTAAAAAAAAAAAAAAGAAAACCTAATCTCCAACTGCCCCTGGATCTGACTGCTCACCTCTTCTTGGTCTCCTCTCCACACAGAAGCCACTGATCACTGGTTAAGGCAGGTTATCTCTATTGACAACATGAGGAGTTTGCATTGTGTATATTTGTTTGTTCATTGAAAACTGTATAGGTGCATGTTCTCCCCACCTCCGCAGCTATTAATATATTTTTTTTTTACACTTTCCTTAATGTTAGAAGTGGGTTTTTTTTTTTTTTTTTGTTTTTTTATCCTAGTAATAATGGGTTTGTTTTCTTTCATGTTATCCCCAAGTTTATTTCATTACTGCAACACAACAGAAAATGGTAAGTCTCGTGAATCTGCAGACATCTGATTTAAAATATTTGGACTTTTCAGTTTTTTTGTTTTTTTTGTTATTAATGTAATGCAGGTACATTAAAATCAGAAGCAGGCACAGGGATTAAGTGTACAAACCATGTACACATTACAACTTAGGCTATGTTCACACGGCTTAACTGCGGGGCGGGCCGAATGACGCGTACTCCCATAATGCGGGGGGGACAGCAGCCCGTCGGCCTATAGACCGTTATTACTCGCGGCGCGTAAACGCCGTGAATAAATGACATGTCAATTATCTCCCCGCTCGGGCAAGGCGATCGTATTGTACGAGCGGGGAGAGGAGGCGTAATCCACAGTTCTCTATGAGAACTGTGGATTACCATAATGATTGGGGTGCATTTCGCTCATATTAGAGCGCAGTACGCTCCAAATACGCGGCAAAAGGCGTCCCAAAATAAGCCGTGTGAACATAGCCTTGCGTGTAACCAAAAACCAGCAGAAATGTATCAACTTCAGCTGCAAAATAAAAATATAATTTAATAAATGCGTACCTACATATTTCATTGAACAGAACATATTTATGCAATAAAAATGTCTACACTTTGCTAAAATCCTATGCAGGTATGCATAACACACTTACTATAGTAAAAGCGTAACATTAGGTTTTTTTGATTAAAAAGGGCCTCCAATTGATAGAAGATACCATTTTTATATGATTAAAATGTCAAAACTTTCCTAAGTTCACTTGAAGGCCCTTATGTGTTAAAAAGCCTGATGCTACTGTTCTACTTCAGTAAATGTCTCCTTACTAATTATTATACCTGAGCCTCCGAGTGTAAAAAAAATAAATAAAAAAAAAATAGTCTGAGTTGGAAATGTGGTAATGTGGTCACTGACTGCACAGCCCGGGTGCTTAGAATCAGTCCACTTCTTAAGAGTATGTTCACACGACGGATTTTGATGTCCTGAATACAACACCTCAAAATCTGTCCCATTCATTCGACATGCCACTTCTTTGCCACAGAATCTGCTTGAATTTCATGTTGGATAATCTGGAATAACATGGATTTTGCTGCACTGAAATTATCTAAAATCCAAAAAGTGCAGATTTTAAATGTGGATTCCACTCTTATTCTATGCCTTTGTTCAGATTTTATTTATTATGCATATATTTATTGTGTTTTATTAACACCAAGTTATCTGTTCTTTTTCCTTGTTTAAAGCTGTATCCATGGTTCTGGAAGACAAATCAGGAGTTTTTTATATGCCTCAGATGTAGTGGACGCAATTCTAACCATTCTTAAGATTGGGAAGGTTGGAGAAATCTACAATATCGGTACTAATTTTGAAATATCTGTCGCCCAGCTTGCTAAAGAACTAATACAAATGGTAAGTTGTTGTGGTCATAAATCATTCTACATTCTTCATACAAGCTGTATCAGCCTCCTAATTGAATAGTGCAGGCATACAGAACCCAGTCTGTTTTTTGGGTCCTAGTAGCAAAATCTGATTTCTGCTTCGGAGTAGGTTTGATTTCCTGCTGATATTAAAAGACATGTTCTCCAAGTTTTCAGAAATTGTCTCATAAGAAGTTTTGAGCTTTTTTTTCCTAAACTAAAGCTATATTCTAAAAGTGCTATAACCCCGTGTGACATAGTGTTCATTATTCTAGCTGTGAATGCAGGGTATTCACAGAAATCACTTTGTGATGGAGTGGAAGAAGTCACGATCCCTATCATTTCCTGTGCATTTTTCAGTGAAGTTTTCAGACGTTTTCATCAGTGTCTCGTGGTTTGTTGGTGCACATTTTTAGACTTTCTTAAGAAGCATTGATTTGCTTTTATTGAAGTTGTTCAGGACTAGGAAATAATGGTAGTTGAGTCTTGATTAAAAAAGAAGAAAATGATTTATGGTTGGGGAGGCCGTGAGATGTCCCTGTGTTTGGGTTCATTGGGGTAAAAGGACGCCATGTCTGTTTTCTTCAAACCAGGCTATCAGCAAGTATAGGTGTAAGTTGATATGTGGTCAGGTATAGTAACAAGAACGCATACATGCAGTAGAACAACAAAATGTAAATTCTTTCCTGTCCAGCACTTAAATACAGTACACATCCCTTAAAGGGGTTGTATCATTTCATTAAATGGTCTTCAGAATAAGGGGATAGTGAAAACAAGCAACTTTGCAATTGGAGGTCATTAGCAAAGCTGTCTTGTTTTCACAGGATCCCTTATCTTCGTTTTCTGTAAACACAGTTCCCCAGTTCTGGTTGGATCCCACCTCCTTGCATTTCATTGGCTGATGGCTCCACTAATTTACATTCTGTCAGGCCCGGTCATTCACGGAGCGCCATTCCTGCCCTTTTCACTCAGAAAGGGGCCAGCAACAAATTTCACTCTTTACAGCCAAACAGCTCCTCATTGACACTGCAGCTGCCTTACAATCAGAAAACAGCAGAATTGTGCCTCGGGGCCTAATGCTTCCCGCGTGTAAAGGGGCCCGGGAAAAATTTCACTCTTACAGCCGGATCTCCTCATTGACACTGAAGCTGCTTCTACAATCAGAAAAACAGCAGAATTGTGCCTCGGTGCCTAATGCTTCTGCATAGAAGGGAGACGGATCTGTGCTCTGGAGGAGTTCATAGAAGACTGGATTCAACTGTAACAAACCTCCAGTTGTGAGAGGAGAAGAGATCAGTGCTCTGAGTTCATAGAAGACTGAATGCAGGCCTGTGGTATGTAAACAGCTCTTACAAAATAAGACAGCATAGGGAGAGGACAGTGACATGTGGACTTAGAGAGGGAGGGGGCATACTGAGTTGGGAGCGAGCATGAACAGTGAAGGGGGGGGATGTTGTCATCCCCCGTCAGTTAAGAAACACCCAGCTGGGAGGGGAAGAAACGCCCTTGAATTTCAGGAACTGAGAGAATCAAGCTTCAAGAAAACTGCCGAACTGATGAAGCGGTACATCCCCTTTAATGACAGCTGGGAAGCTTCTCTCTATCAGCTGACAAAAAGACTTTGGGTACGTCCAGACGATGAGTAAAATTTACTCGTCCGATTTTTGCCAGATTCTACTGCTGAAAATCCATGTGGGACACTGTTTTCAACGAATATTTCATGTGGATTTAGGTTGTGTTTTTTTTTTGTTTTTTTTAAATGGTCAAATCTCTGGGGTTTTGGATGCAGATCTACTTCCAAAACAACATACAAATTTTTCAACATGTTTTACGCAAGGTTTTTAGCCTTCAACCATTGACCTTTTAATAGTAAATTTTCCACGCATAATAATGAACAGGTTCTAATTTTTTTTTACGACCCACTAAAATCACAAATCGTGTCACATGGACTACCAGGCATATTTTCTATTGGGGCTGATTTACTTGCGGTTTTAGAAGAATATTCCAAGTCTGAATCTGGTGGATTGTGACTTGAAATATTCATTGTGTGGACCGAGCCTTCCAGTAACACTTTACCTACGTTTGACTCTTCCACTCCCTTTCTGCGTCCCCATGCAGATGAAGCAAGCTGCCCTCCCAGCCTCTTTTTTTTTTTTTTTTAAGGGTATGTATATGTCATGGATTTTACAATGGCACACTGGACAAATATTTTATGAGCGTATCTGCACCAGAAATCAAGGCAGAAATTCTGTGCTGTATTTTGCATCTGTCCAGTGAATAGGCACTTTGTCACTGCCTTGCTTTCTCTGGATCTTTTACCATACATGTGAACAGGGTTACAAAAACCCCATTTACTTGCATTGGATTTAAGAAGGTTAGTGGATTTCATGAAGATTGCAAAGTTAAATCCTGAATGGGGCCTAATGGTACAGCCACACATAGCAGCCGCTGTTGTGTGCTTTTACACGTACCATCGCATAATATTCTGCTTATAACTTATCTTACACCCTTCTCAACAACCTGTCCCTTGAGTGGAGAAGAGCGGGAAAAAAGGAAAAGTCTAAATTGCTCTTCTTTCTCTATACGGTAGCATTGTAAAGACACTTAAAACAAGTCTCATCTTTTGACATATAATTAAAAATCATTCACTTTCTTTCTCAAATTTACAGTGTATGATATAAACAGGGCAGATTCAAACACTCATTGGGAAATCTGAACAGTCCATCGAAGGGGCTTCATACAACAACCCATAACTGGCTATTAAAGGGGTATTTCCCCCCCACACACATTGATGACCTATTGATAGGATATGCTATCAATGTGTGATAGGTGCGGGTCCCAACTCTAGTTTAAATGGGAGTTCTTGCTGTCAGAACTTTTATTAAAATCAGAGCGAGAGTTCTGGGCTCTTTCTTGAGATAAGTGCAGTGGGACCTACACGTTGATGGTATATCTCATCATTATGGCTTCAGTGTGTATGGTGGGAAGACCCTTTTAACCTCCCTGCAATAAATCAAGCTTGAAATATTGCTGTTTTGCGTCTTCAGATTACTAGGATATAATAAATTGGCTATGTGTAAAAGCCAAGTTAAATAAACTAAATGTAAATAAGGCTCCAGGCTCAGATGGCTTACACCCAAGGGTTCTTAAATAGGTCAGCTCAGCTATTTGTGCCCTTGTACATGATATTTAGAGATTCTCTGGTGACTGGTATAGTGCCAGGAGACTGGCGCAAGGCAAATGTGGCTCCCATCTTCAAAAAGAGCTCTAGGTCTTGCCTAGGTAATTATAGTAAATTTAACGTCTGTTGTGGGTGAACTGTTTGAGGGTCTCATAAGGGACGATATACATGAATATGTAGCTGAATATAACATAAGTGATTGCCAGCATGGTTTTACTAAGAACAGAATCTATCAGACCAACCTGATCTGTTTTAATGAAGCGGTGAATAGAAGTCTGGACGGCTGTGGATATAGTGTTTTTAGACTTTGAAAAGCGTTTGACACTGTCCCTCATAATCGCCTTTTCGGTAAATTAAAGTCAATCGGATTAGAAATAATAGCATGTAACTGGATTGAAAGCTGGCTATCGGATGGTACTACAAGTAGTGGTAAATGACTCCTACTCTAAATGGTCTCCAGTTATGAGTCGTGTACCCCAAGGTTCAGTACTGGGTCTTATTTTATTCATTGTATTTATTAATGATATAGGGCATGGGATTAATAGCACTGTTTCTATTTTTTGAGATGATGCCAAGCTATGTAGTATAGTGCAGTGTATGGAAGATGTTCATGAATTGCAAGCAGACTTTTATACACTGAAGTGTTTGGGCATCCACTTGGCAAATGAGGTTCACTATGGATAAATGTAAAGTTCTGCATATGGGTACTAATAAACTGCAGACACCACATGTCATCTGGAGGTGAAAAACGGGGAGAAATGCGTGTTGATAAGGATCTGGGTGTATTTGTAGATCATAGAAAACACAACAGCATGCAATGTCAATCAGCTGCCTCTAAAGCTAGCAGGATATTGGCATGCATTACTAGAGGTATGGACTCACAGGATAGGGATGTATTACTGCTATATAGAGCATTAGCGCGACCTCTTTTGGAATATGCTGTTCAGTTCTGGGCTACAGTTTATTGAAAGGATCTAATGGAACTAAAGAGTGTTCAAAGACGAGCAACCAAACTAATAAGGGGAATGGAGAATCTTCGTTTTAAGGAGAGGCTAAAAGAATTGAACTTATTTAGACTTGAGAAAAGACGGCTACAGGGAAAAGACCGATTAATTTATAGAAGTATATAAATGCCCACCTACAAAAGTAATGGGAAAAATATATTTCATGTAAAACCCCCTAATAAAACATGGTGACATTCCCTTCATCTGGAGAAAAAGGGATTCAAAAGCCTTCTTCACCATGAGAATTATAAATCTGTGAAATAGCCTGCCTGAGGAGCTGGTCCCAGCAAGAACAGTTGAGGGTTTCAAGAAAGGCTTAGGTAACTATTTACTACTAAATAATGTTAACACTTATGTAACCATATAACAGTTCAAGATCCTAACTGATGGAGCTACTTTGGGATCAGAAATTAAATATTCATTTAGGGCAGATTGGTTCTTGCCTTATGGGATTAAAGTCTTCATCAATAGGGGAAACATGTTAACAAACTCTTTCTCCCAATATTGTTACAGCTTTGGACACCTCTATGAGAAGTGTGTCCAATGGACCTGGGGGCCACAACGCTTATGATGATTTTCTGTTTAGGATTATAAAAGAAAAAGTGATTTGCTCATCAGTTTCCCTGAAATGTTGAGTTAACTCGGGCGTGGACTCACAAGTGCACGGAGACTCCCAGTGTGATTCTTTTGGCCGATACCCCCCCAAAAAAAAAGGGTTCTCAAAAGGAAAAGTGCTCTAGCACCATATAAAATCATTACTCCTTATTTGTTTCCATTTAAAAGCATGTGTCATGTCATACAAAATACATTGCTGCAGTTTCTTTTTGTATTAGATGACGCACGCTTTTAATTACAAGCAAAGAAGGATTAATGATTTTTTGAATTTGTACTGGGAGCACTATTGTCTTTTCCTTTTGGACATTTTCTATTTATGCCGATTTTAAACAAAAAATCTACAATAGTCTATAGGTGAACATAAATTGAATGACCTTATCCTCTTTATTATTTAGGTTTTTTAGTGTGTTATCGTAGTATTCTAAATAGTAACCATTCTGTGATGTAATAGATATTCTTAGATACCGTATTTCTGGTCACTTTCTACATTTAATCGAAAAAATGTTTTATAACCTAAGACTAACAATAATTTAGTACAATATTTGATCTACACACATTTCTTTTGAACATTGGTGTCTTATTTTACAACTATCATACAGTAGGACTGTTTATGGTCAAAATGTATAATTTATGGTTAACTTTTAATAATGTGTTTTTGATGTAATCTGAGGACAACTGTCAGAGAAAAGACTGCCATATTTTAGTGGCACATAAAAATTGTTTAGCACAAACTGTAACTGAAAACCCTTGTTATTTTCCTTCATGTGAACAGAATATACCTCCAAAATGTTGTGGTCTCTAAAAATAATCACTAAATACAGTTGAAACCAGAAGTTTACATATACTATATAAAAAGACACTATGCATGATTTTCTCAATTATCTAGATTAAATCATAAAAACCTTACCCGTTATAGTCAGTTGAGGATCACCAAATTATTTAATATTTGGCCAAATGCCAGGGAATTAATGAGAGAATTTTTAAGCGCATTTTTATACTTTCTGCACAACGTCTACAGTTTTACATAACGAAAGGATTACAAAAGCCCTTTACAACAAGTTTGGTATAGCCAATAAGATGTATCATCACTGGAAGCTTTTTGGTATAACTTGGCACCTCTGATTAACTACAGTTACACCTGTGTATTTAACTCTTTTTATGCACACCAAAACACACCGCGCTTCGTGTGTGTAACATCATGGGAAAGTCTAAAAGAACAGCAAGATACTCAGGAAGAGAATTTGGGCATATGGACAAGTTCTGGTTCATCCATGGGTGAATTTCCAGGTTAACTGAAGGTGCCTTGTTCATCATTACATATCAATTGTTACGCAAGTACAAACCAAGAATGTGGAAAATCCAGCCATCATACCGCTCAGGGAAGGAGATGTGGTTCTCGTGTTCGTCAAAGAGAACATGCTTATTGGTCCAACATGTCTGCATACAACCCAAGAACAAAGCAAAGAACCTTGTGAAAGATGAGGGCGGAAGCTGGCAATATTTGTGTCATTATCCACAGTGAAATGAGTTACAGTATCAACACGGGCTAAAAGGCCAAACTGCCAGGAAGAAGCCATTACTGCAAATGGAACATATAAAAGGCCAGATTCAACGTTTGTAAATCACACAGGAAACAAAAGCCCAACGTTTTCTGGAAGACCTGCCCTGTGGTGTGACAAAACTAAAATTGAACGTTTGGCCATAATGACATCGTTCTTATCTTTGGAGGAAAAAGGGAGAAAGCTTGGAGCCTAATGAAACAACAATCCCAACTTGTGTAAACACAGGGGGTGGCAGCCTCATGTTGTGGGGTTTTTTTGCTAGATTTTAATAGCGATTAGGCTCATGAGGAAAGAAGAATATGCACACATAACTGGAGCAACATCTCCAAGACATCAGCCAGAAAGTATAAAGAGCTTAGCGGAAATTGTGTCCTTCCAAATGGACATGTACCGAAGCATACTGCAAACCTGGTATACAAAGATGGCTTTTAAGGATAACCAAGTCCAATGTTTGGAGTTGCCATGCACAAATTCCTGATCTCAATCCAGATTCGAAAATGTATGGGCAGAAGCTGAAACAGCGCAGTGACCTAGACAGAGGAGACCTGACAAACATGGAGCTCATATACACCGATTTCTGTCAGGGGAATTGGCCAAAATTCCTACCAACTATTGCGTGAGAAGCTTGTTGAAGGATATCCAAAACGTTTGACCCCACAAAGGTTTTTTCTTTTCTCTGTGCAAAGCGCAACCAAATACTAATGAAATGTATGTAAAAACTTTTGACATGCAGAAAGTAATAGAAATTAATTTCAAAATTCTCTCTTGCATTTGGCAAAAATAAATAATTGTGGTAATCCTAACTGACCTAAAACAGGTAAGGTTTATTCTGATTTCATGTCAGATAGTGAAAAACATGCAAATGTGTCTTTTTATATAGTGTATGTAAACTTCTGGTTTCAACTGTAATATTTACATTTCTGTAGACCTAATATATATATCTTTAACTTTTCCCTACATTCATTTGAAAAAAAAATTGGCAAATATTTTTAATTTAATATTTCAGTTCTAGCTCTGCAAATTTATAACCATACCCTTCTATTATCCATATGTGATTTATTCCTTGGAAAAGGGGGCCCCATTAAGTTGTGATGCAAAGTAATAGAGCTTAGCATCTAGAACTGCTAATTTTCCATGTTGAGAAGTCTTCTGTACCAACATGTTTTAATATTTTTGTTCTCTTGCCCCTAAATACACAAAAAACTGTTAGAAATTTGTGTATCAAAAGGTTTCTCTCCCAGCCAAATGGGTGAGTTCTTCACAAAATATATGTATAGGATACAACCATTTTTTTTATGAGAGCAATTGTACTTTATATTTTTTCTGCCAAAGAGCCCATGTGATGCTGCTGGACACTGGTAGGAGCCAAAGACTGGATCGATCCTGTCCTATAAGTGCAAGAAAGCTTACATTTGAGAAGGGGCTTTCTGATCTTAGAGGACAGAATCTGATCCCATCTAATCCCAGGTTCTGGATGTGCAGGTGATTTCCTGTGTTTTTTTTGTCATGTTTTTTTTACCACGAGTCTGTTTGCTGTCATTTATTCTAATTATGGTTCATACTATAGGTGTGTTTTACTGATATTGTTTGTGAATATATAAGAATACTTTATTCCTTTTATCTTGGTATCAGTTATGATTATATTCCTTATGCACATGTCTTGGTTGTGGTAGTATTCCATAATGCTACTACATTTTATTACATAGTAAATTTTTGTTTTTGAATTTAATAAAGTGTGTAATTTTAAAGATAGGCTGACGGATATATGTGTTGATTCGGCGGTGACAGATGTAATGGCCTGATTTCCAATTACTACCAAGCTGTTGATAATTGAAATAGACTACCATCATAGATGAAAGTTGTAAGTTGATGCATGAAGCACTTAAAAAGCCAGATGTCCATTTTATCACAAATGTATTGCTACTTTGATATGTAGTGCCTTTTTAGTTATTTATCCAAGGTACAAGTATTATTAATTATACTTGGCTCTCGTTTTTTTTTGTTTTTCTTTTTAGATCCAAAATACCTCCTCCGATGAAGAAACCGAGCATTGGATGGACTATGTTAATGACAGGTAATTCATCATCCAGGGAAATTTTTTTATAAATCACCATAAATGTTTTCACAAAAGTATGAGGGAAGATGTATCATTTGTCCCTAAATCAGGGGGCCCCGGCCCCCCGGTCCGGGACTGGCAACGTGCCTTGCGCGTCCCCTGCTGGTCCCCCGGCGCCCGGGTAAACATTAGCCGGGGGGCCAAGGTGATTTAAAATCCCTGCGGTTTGGCAACTGTCTGAACGGGCCGCACAGACCCCAGAGCTTTTCAAATCAGGGATGCGGTTTCTTTCCCGAGAGAAAGGGAGGGGGCGGTTCTTTTTCCGCCCCGCTTTCCCCATTTTCGTAATCGGGGGCTCACTGAGATGTAAAGATTAGCGGAGGGGTGGGTGTTGATGGGACAGTTTACGTCACCCCCCCGCGCCCCCTTTGGGGTTTAAAAATTTTGGCTGCTTTGGGGGAGGAAACTTTAGCCGAGGATAAAAAGGGGAGGTTAGTGGAAATACTACTTTTTTTTTTTTTTTTTAATTTCCCCGGCTGCCTATTTTGGGGCAGCTTTTTTAAAGTATCCCTACTTGGGGGGGAAACTTTTATGTACACTACGGGGGGGAGCTATGTATGAAATTTTAATTAAAAGGGGGGGGGCAGGGCCAACTCTTTTTTTAAAAAACTGGGGGGCGCTATGTTTAATTTTTTTTAAAACCGCTAAGTGGTAGTTTTTTTTATTACTAAAAGGGGGACAGCTATTTAATATTAACTGGGGGGCAAAATTTTCTATGTTTATTATCATACAGGGGGCACCTTTTGTTTTATTTTCCTACAGGGGGGGAACTAAATTTAAAATTTTTACAACCAAAAGGGGGCAGCTATTTTTGTATTATCAATACAGGGGCAGCTTTGTTATTAAACAATAAGGGGGCAGCTAGTTTGTATTATTATCACACAGGGGGGCATTGTATTTTCATATATGGGGGCAGCTCAAGGGAAGGGATTATTAACCTACAGGGGAAACTATGTATTTTTTACTACAGGGGGGCTATTTTTATTATTATCATTAAAAGGGGCGCTATGTATTAAAAATCATACGGGGGAGCTTTGTATTTTTTTCACTACGGGGCAATATGTATTTTTATCACTACAGGGGCGGGTATTGTATTTTTAAACACCTTTTAAAGGGGGGAAAAATCTATTTACTACTACTTTCTACCCCTTCTACTAAATTTCTACTACTACTACAGGGGCATATTATTTTTTTACTTTTACTAAGTGGGCCCTATATCTCTATTAAAAAAACTTTGGGCGAGCTGATTTTCAAATTTTTATATTAATTTTCATGTACAGGGATAATCTGGGCCCACCCGAGCTGATCAATTTTTATGAAGACTGAAATGTCGCTCTTTTGGGTCAGCATTTTTTTTTTTAATTTTTTTACCCCCCAAAAAAAGCTGAAAACCCGTCTGCAGTTTTTAAAACCTTTGGGTTTCCCCTTTCTATACCCCAAAATAAAAAGGGGTACACTTTTTTTTTTTTTTTTTTTTGTTTTGATTTAAACAATTTTCCCAAACCCCCCCAAATTTCCCCCCCCCCCGGGCCATTGAAAAAAATTTTGGCTTTTAAAAACCGGGGCCTTGGTGGAAAAAAGCTTGGGGAAAAATTTGCTTAAATGTAAAGTGTGTTTTTTTATTACTGGCCTGTCAGTATGTCCCTTTTTCACATTACCCCCCGTTTAAACATTTTTTCAAGTTAACTTCAGCTTTTAGCAAAAAAGCTTATTAATGGGGGTTTTTTTACCTCTTTTAAAAAAAAGTGTTTTAAATTTTTAAAAAAATTATTGAAGCTTTAGGGGATGTTCACACGGGTTTTTGCGACGGGATTGTATGGAGCGTTTTTTGGGGAGGGGGTTTTTTTGAAAAAAAGCGTTGTCCAGCACGTACTTTAAAAGCACGGGTGGTGGTGGGGGGCCCCAGTCACTCGCATTATTAACAGCGCGTGAACCCCAGCCTCAAAGAAGTGACGTGTCGCTTCTCTCCCCCCGGCATACAATATGATCGTTTTGTACACCAGGGGAGACGGATGTCATTTTTTAGCTCCTTGAAGCTATGAATTTCCCTTTTTTGCGGGGCACATTTAGGCATATTGAAGGGGCAAATTTCGTGGTTTTAAAAAAACCCCCGCCAAAATTTCGCCATGTGAACATTTTTCCCCTTTGAGTCTTTCAAAAGGGGGTTTTTTTTTTTTGCCTTTTTCTTTTTATATTTCTGCAAAAAAAAAAAAAGCACCAAAAAACGCATTTTTGGAAAAAAACCCCAAGGTTGCTTTCGCGTTTTTCACTTGCAGTACGCACACGATTTAGTTGCCTTTATTACCAGAAAAACTTTTTTCATTAAACTAAACTTTTTTTCAAGGTGGGTTTGGGTTGGTATTTCACCGGCATATTTGCGGGGCGTACTTTAGCACGTAATTGCGTGCCCGTTAAAACCCAAAAATTTCACTCCGCAATTTCAGTAAAATAAAGAAATTATTGAGCGCCCAGGGGAAAACGAATTTTCCCTTTTAGTGTTCCCTTTTAAAAACCCAGTGTATAGAGACACGAACAGTACGCGCTGCTTACGCCCGTTTTTTTACGTTGTGGGAAAATATCCCTTTCCCAAATGGTAATCAATTATGGTTTTTAAAAATTTTGGCTTCCCAAACGAAAAAAAATAACTTTTTTAAAACACTTGTAACACCTTGCAAAACGGTTTAGAAAAACCGGAAAAAGAAGCTTGCAGTTTTAAATTTCTGTGTAAGTATTGCAAATGGAAAAAATGCACCCAAAAAGCCAAAAAAACCCCCACCATTTTGGGGGAAAGCCCCCTTAGTCTTCGGGTGCTTTTAATTTGGGACCATCATAAATTGATAGCATAGACTGGGTTCATACTCTTTTCTTCTATGTGCCTAAAAATGTATGCAGCAATTACAAAACAATGCATGCACTTTTTTAATAACCCACATTTCCCATTGTTACAAATTTAAGTTAAAGGCTTGTTTCACAGAGTCAGGCAGCTTCAGGCTCCCCCTTCCTGGTTAGGCTGTAGGTGGTTTTTTACCACGTTTGGGAAAACACTCTACATTCCTAGATTTTGTTTTTAAACATTGCTACATTAGAGTTAAACAAAAAGGGCAAAACCAAGGCCCAAAAGTAACCCTCGAAATGTAAAAATACTTTTTGGGCTTTCCCTTTGAAAACCATGTTGGACAACGAGTATTTTAAGGAAGTTTTCTTCTCCGGCGATTTCAGTCAGAAAACGTGAATTCACGTGAATTTCCTACTGGAAATGCTTGCCATGTAGATGGACCCTGAAGGTCTAAAGATTGTCAATAACTTAGATAAACAAGCTCCAGTCCCTAGAGAAATACTCGGAGGCCATGGCAGTTTGGGAGCAATGAGAACAGAGAGAGATGGTCCGTAACCTAGGGAAGCTTGTGCACACAAGCAAGAGATAAAATCTGCTCCATCTTGGAAACCAAACAAAGTCAGAACAGCAATGTATTTGGTAAAAGTGTTTATTTAGCTTTGCCCACATGTTTAAATCTAATAATTAGTGATAAAACTCCTTTAATTTTAAAAACACATTCTAACAAAACACGTTTTTACTGTATGCATTTTTCATGTTGTTTTTTTAAAAACCTATTCTATTGTATCTTCGATGCAGTTGAGAAATGCAACAAAAATGAAGCATGTTGACCCAGCATGTGATGAGATATATAATATGTGTGTATAAAAAAGTATGTGTGTAAATATATATATATCTTCTATATGTATTGTGTGTGTGGTTGAGGAGGTGGACTGCACAGTGCATCTGCTCTGATCCTCATGTTTTTGAGTTTGCCTTTTGTCAGGCGGTACAAATGGAAAACTCTTGCAACTTGAAGATGTTTGACTTAGAGCTTATGCTCCCACTTAGTACTTTCTATCAAGGGCTTTAATTTGGCGTTTTTGGCTTTGGGGTATACCATTTTTTAAGATTTATTTTAAAAAAAATCTCTGTTTTTTTCTAATGGGTTTTAACTATATGTCTTTTGTGTGTTTTTTTATGCATAAAACATTTTTTTTTCCCTCTAGGCCTGTGAATGATCTCCGTTACTTGATGAACTCTGAAAAAATACACGGCCTGGGATGGAGACCAAAAGTACAGTGGAAGGAAGGCATTGAAGAACAAAATTGTTTTTAAAATTTCTTTTATGTAAAAGTGCAAGCCCGCCATAAGCTGCATTGATTTTTTTTTTTTTTTTTTTCTAAACAAGCCTCTTGTTAACTTTGGGTTTTATAGCAACCAGGGCTGTGGAGCGGCAAGCCAAAGCCCGGGCCCCAAAACCCAATTTCCCAAACCTCCGACTCCGACCCCCCCAACACCGGGGCCCATGTTTTTAAGTGATAACTTTACTGTAGTAAAAGGTAACTCAGGCTGTTTTTTCACCTTTTGATACAAAAATTCAAACTATTTAGGTAGAACAGACACTGACAAGCAAAAGGGTAACAATGTTTTGATCTTTTGAACACTTGTGGGTAGAGTTGAAGAAAAAGCTGTGTTTGTATCCAAGTCCAGTCTGCATCAACACTGGGAATGTGTAGAAGAGACCTGGGATCAGATTTTGGTCAAGATGTGCTTGAATCTGATTCAGTGCCCAGAAGGATTCAGGCAGAGCTGAAAGCCAAAGGTGGATTTACCAATTACTAACAAAATACAAATTAACATTTTGATTTTTAGGAGCAAAACAGTAACAAAGTAGTTACAGGAAAGAATCTGCAGATCTAAGCAGATGCTAATTACTTGCAAGTCAAATTTTTGTATAAGATATGTAAGATGACTATATATAAAATTACAGTAGCCTCATGTGCAAAGCTGTAGTGGATGGAGAGATATGGAGCCTGAAAGTCACAAGAACACTGTTACCCTTTTGTTTGTTAGTGTAAAATATATTTATTGGATATGACTTTAGAACACAAAAAAATTGAAAATATGCAAAACACTGCAGGAACATTTGTGAAGTCTCTGAATTTGTTCTGAGAAATAGTATCGCCCCCATCAGATCCTGCATACATGACCTCACATCTGATCTCATTATTTCCAGGCTAGAGAACGGCCTCTCTACACTAACTTGGGTTAGGGGGCAAAGCGGTGACCACAGGGGCAACATCTCTAACAATGTCAGGGTATAAAGGAATTGCCTCAGCCACAGTCAGTTTTGATGAATGGTTGAACCCTTCTACTTCTTTGAAAGCAGGTGAAAATTTTTGCTGAAATCTGTTTGCCATGGGGGCTGAATCTTTTCCCCTGGGGCAGCGCTTTGCCTGCTCCATGTCATCAGTTACACTCCTCATGTAATAAGGCTGAAGATATGGGAGCAGTAGCACTGGCCGGACCCAATTCCTCTTGCTCTTTGCACTGCATCGAACTAACTGGACCAACTTATTATATATTTTAGGAGTCGGTCCCTTTTATGACGACTCCGACTCCCGCAAAATAGACACCGACTCTGACTCCACGACTCCGACTCCACAGCCCTGCTAGCTACAGTGTTAAAAAAAACCAAATTCAGGATTTGCTCACACAAGTAAGCTGCTTTTTGTGAAGGTCTATTTAGGTGGAGGAACCCTTCAAGATTGTTTTGTTGTATCATATTCAGATATACCAATTGTCACTTTTGTTTAGGCTTGGTTCACATGTTGCAGCCGAAGGGCAGCAGTGTGCCACATTCCAAAACCGCAAATCTGCAAATTGCTGCACTGCACAGCAAGTTAGTGCAGCACATGATTTTAACGTTCTTCATCCATAGTCGCTGTACAGTGTAGCCGTTCATGGTAAGTCTTATACAGATCTGCTGCATGATGCACTACCGCCCCATGATGAACATTTGTGAACTAGTGTCAGTGAATCTAACAAAGGTGAGATTATAGGGGTTGTCTAATTTAATTAAAATAAAATAATAAGCTGCTGCCCAAATGAAACAGAAAACGGTTTCCAGCCAAACTGGATGTCTCTGCTGTAGCTGCTGATCACATGGCCCTTCCTTTCATCACAGTTCGGAAGTAAACCACTTTGAATGTGAGGTTAGGCAGTGCAGTGTGACTGCTGCAGCAGAGGTGTCCAGTTTGACTGGAGACAGCAACAGTTGGCTCAGTTAATGGTAAAAAATTGGTTATGTTGTGTTATGCTAAAAAAATGGCACTGCAAATAGGAGCCAATGTAAACTAGTGATCTATGTAGAATAGAAGGGATCATTGTCGTGGTATGGTAGACGGAGACTGGACTTGATTCCAAAAACATCTAGAATAGCACCACAGTGCTTAATAAATACCAAACAAAACAAATTCCCACCCATCCGGGCTCTAACTAAACAGAGGGTCCTCTCCTCGAAACTCGCAAAAGACCGGACGGGACAGCGTTATCCTTGCATCTACTTTTGATGGCTTTCAGGCTCTGATCCATTCACATGCAGCTTCTGAAACTGCACTGATTTGGAAGTAAGTGCATTCTTTAATAAAACTTCAGCCTCAAACAATTTGCTTGTTAGGGTATGTTCACACAGCGTACTGTACATGCCGTAATATGCAGGGTGTTTTAGAAGTACGCGCTGGCTAGCATGTACTTCTAAAACGCTGTGTGTCAGCTCCCATAGACATCCGCTTGGAGATGCAGTCGGCTCGAAGAAAACACTGAATTGCAGATAAGTGTGCCGTCAGTCATGATGGGACTGCTATGTGTGAACCCAGCTTAAATAGGCCACTTACAACCCCAGCAGCTTCTTTGTGTTAACTAAAACCAAGAAGAAAACCTGCACTAGAAATAGAAGGGAGAGTGGACAAACTTTTTACCTTTATTCCATAAAAATCCAGACCTAGGACAAGACTCTTGCCAAACCCCCAATAAATTATGTTTCCTAATGGGGAAAAAAAACCAGCTCCTGGGTTTATATCGTCACCCATCTAAATAGTTATACACCCCCTCCAGAGCTTTTCCAGCTGAGGACTTACAAGTACTAGAAATTTGTAATTGTAGGATGAAACGCCAAGCTGCACAATGCAGTATGTTGTACACTGATAGCGTGACTTCCGAACTCACATGTTGTGGTTTGTCATGGTATAAAATTTCCCTGCAAGCAGTGGATCAAATGCTTTTAACTGGAAAATATACTGGCAAATTTTCATATCCACGGAGATTGGAATGTTATTTTTTTCACTAATAAAGCATTCAGCTTTGTTCATGATTCATTTTCTCAATGAAAATGTTTTGCCTAGATTAGCAGTGCCGTAACATCCATTAGTTCTACTGATTTAGGACGTCTGTATTTGAGAAATGTACACATGACTCAAGTGTGGCCGACTTTGCTCCTTTAGTCATGGAACAGAATAAATGGGCTTGTGTCACGTAGCATCCATCTTGTCTTGCAGTAGGTGTAAAATATGTATATATTTTAAGGGTATGTTCACACGGCGGATTTGGATGCTTATTTTTCAGCGTCCAAATCCGCTTCAAATACTTGTGTGAATACTGCCTCACACTTTTCAGATTAGTTTTCTATGAGTATTTCATGGTTTTTGTGACATTCAAATTTAGTACCTGAACGGTTTTTGGGGTATAGATCCACGTCCTAAAATGCGTTAAACACACTATAGTTATGGACTAGGTTTTGAAGCTCTACATTGATTCCTATGGGCATTTTACTCATGGAAACAGCACTGAAAATAAGCAAGTTAAGTGCACATAAAAACCACGTTGTAGTCCATAGTTACATAGGAATCCATGAAAATGAACTGAGGGCTTTAGTCTTTTTTTATGCTGTTTTAAGGGCATAATCTGCATCAAAACAGTGCCGAAAACTGCATCTAAATCCAGTATGTCGGGGAAAATGAAACCATATTGCTTGTGCTTGGAGTGGTCATTTAAGAGTATATCCCCCTAAAATTCTCACCGATTCTTAGGGTGCCTTTACAGCAGGGCTGTGGAGTCGTAGTCGGTGGCTATTTTGCAGGAGTCGGAGTCGTCATAAAAGTGAACCGACTCAGACTCCCAAAATATATAATAAGTTGGTCCAGTTAGTTCAAAGCAGTGCAAAGAGCAAGAGGAATTGGGTGCGGCCATTGCTACTGCTCCCATATCTTCAGCCTCATCACATGAGGAGTGTAAGTGATGACTGGAGCAGGGAAAGCGCTGCCCCAGAGGAAAAGATACCGCCCCAGGGCAAACAGATTTAAGCAACATTTTTCACCTGCTTTCAAAGAAGTAGGAGATCAACCATTCATCAGGAACTAAATGTGGCTGAGGCAATTCCTTTATACCCTGACTTGTTTAGAGATGTTGCCCTGTGGTCACCGCTTTGCCCCCAACCCAAGTTAGTGTAGAGAGGCCGTTCTCTAGCCTTGGAAATAATGAGATCAGATGTGAAAATCATGTATGCAGGATCTGATGGAAGGGGATACTATTTCTCAGAACAAATTCAGAGACTCCAGAAAAAGTTCCTACAGTGTTTTGCATTTTTTACAATTTTTTTGGTGTTCTAAAGTCCTATCCAATAAATATATTTACACTGACAAGCAAAATGTAAAATGTTTTTTAAACTTTTGAGACTTTTCAGGTTCCATATCTCACCACCACTACAGCTTTGTACATGAGGTACTGTAAATTTTATAACAGTCATTTACCTACTACATAAATTTGACTTGGCAAGGTATTTAGCATTGCTTATTCTCAGATTCTTACCTGTAACTGCATTGTTACTGTTCTGCTCCTAAAAATCAAAATGTTAATTTTTATTATTTTGTTAGTATTTGGGAAATCAACATTTTGGCTTTCAATACTGCCTGAATCATTCTGGGCTCTGAAACAGATTCAAGCAGGTCTTAACCAAAATCTGATCCGGTCTCTTCTACACATTCCCAATGTTGGTGCAGACTGGACTTGGATACAAATTACAGCTTTTTTTTCAAACTCAAACCCACAAGTGTTCAAAAAAATGTTACCCTTTTGCTTGTCAGTGTCTGTTCTACCTAAATAGCTTGATTAATTGTAATCATAAGGTGATAAACGCCGGGATGTTACCATTTTACTACAGAAAATCACTTAAACATGCGCCGGGGTAATAGGATAGTTCAGGAGTCGGGATCGGGTTTGGGAAATTGAGGAGTCGGGGCTTTGGCTTGCCGTCTCCACAGCCCTGCTTTACAGGCTTCAATAATATGTCTGACTCAGTGATATGACTACTTATTGTACTATAGCTCCTGATCATGAAGTGCCCAGATATGTTAGTCACAGTCGACATTGTGAGTGCTACTCGGTGGTTCGGCTTGGCTTCACTTTTGAATTGCAAGACCATTTAATAATTGTGTTTTTTCTAATGTAACAAGATTTTGATCTAAGGTCATTGCATTCAAGTATTTTATATTCTGTGGAAATGCGTAACTCATTTCGGTTTCTTCAACATTTATGGCACCTTTTTTTATGGTTGTTGTAGGTGCACCTCTGAACTCCTGATTGGGTTCACATGGCATGATTTTGATGCATTTGGTGTGTAAGATGTGCTTTATTTATTAATTTATGAAATAGTTTATTTTTCAGCGCTGGACAAAGATTGTCACTATTCTTACTGGTCCCTGTGTACATTGGGGCTCACAATGTAAATTCCATATTAACCCATCTGTTTGTGTTTTGGAGTGTGGGGGAAAGTGGAATAGCCGGTAGACCTCACACAAACACGGGGAGAACATACAATCTCCTTGCAGATGTTGTCCTTCATGGGACTTGAGCCCAGTGACGCCACAGGCTACCGGGGCACCGTGCTCCAGCAGTGTTGAAAATTGTGCCGACACTGTCCCATTGTGTTTAATAAGAATCGCTGCCACACTTTACAATGAGAACCGCGGCACCTATTTTTAGGGACATGGATTCCAAATCCACGTTGCATATACACATACTTCTGTCAACTACTAAAATGTATTCCATTTGTACTCCGCACAGAAAACACAATGGGAACCAGGACTCTGATTTACCCCCATTGGATTGGCCTAGTCTGCGCCCTAAATTGTGGTTAAATCCGTCTGAAAAAAGTAGAATACACAGCAGGAATCTTAAGGGTGTCTCTCGGATTTTCTGCCAGATATTACACTGCAGATTTTACCACTGGATCCAGCCTTACAGTGATATACCCGTGATCCCATATTATTGCATACCTTGGGACACTTAGCAATGCAGTTATTTCTATATGTTCTTGTGATTTAGATTTTTTTTAAATTCTTTTAGTAAAATAGTAAAAAAAATAATGGAAATTTGTGGTATTCATTTGTCTTGATTATTAAAAATATCGATTCTTTTAAAACTTGATTTTTTTTTTTCCCTTTTCTTTTAGTTCAATGGTATAAAAATAACTTCCAGAACTGGAAGAATGCAGAGAATGCTTTAAACCCTTTTGGGGGGTTAAGCATAAAGGGGCATAAAGGAGGTTTTAGGGGAAACTAAACAGTAAAATTATCCTGTTTCTACCTGACAAAAATTTTTGGGTTTTAGTATATGGGATTGAAACAAAAGCTCGGGTCCATAGGTCCCTTTTAACCGTTTTAAATATAGAAAAAAATTATCGAACACCAGAAACTGAAATGTTTGACCAACATTGAATTTATATGGCATTGGTGGAAAGACCAATGTAGCGACTGCCATGAAGCCCATAGTTTTAAGGTCAAAAAATTTCCCCAAGTACCCTTTGGGGTTTCAAACAAAAATTTGTATCAGATTTTTAAAAGGCTTTTTTGGGCTGGGGGAATTTAAAGGGGGCACATAAACTTTTTTTGGCCTTTAATTAAAATTTACCCCCCCCCCCCCCCCCCCCAAATTTAAAATTTAATTTTTTTATTCCAAAAAAATTTGCTGCATTGTGTCACGATTTTTTGGGGGAAATCATGGGAGATGGGGGTGGCATTGGTGAAACAATTAAAAACCAAAATAAAGCCACGTTTGTGCCAAAATTTTTTAGTTTTTTTAAAAAATAAGCCAAAACAAATAGTTGTCTAAGAACAAAACAAGTCTAAAGATAATCCACATTTATTGAACAGCTTGTTCAGACTGCCTATCTACGTTTGAGCTGCCTAACTTGTGTGCCCCATTACTTTAGGCCAGCCCCCATTTTTGGAGTGCGGGCTGGGGAAAAGCCCCTTTTCCCATCATTCTGAAAAGGGGAAAAGAATGATTGACATGAAATTTATCAAAACATCACTTTTAAACCAAATTACGCAGGAAATTTCTCCCCCTTTCTAGAAGTACGTGGGTGGTTTATAAAAGCCTTGTGTATAATCCGTTGACCTCCGGGACCATATTACCTTCAGAACCCCAACGCATTTCACTGCTCAGAACAATGAAAGAATAAGCCTTCAGAAGATGTTTTACACAGCGGGGAAAAAAAAGGGGGTTTTAAAGAAAAAAATGTCGGAATTTTTTATGAAGGGGAAATTTTATTAATTTGCACTTTATTAATTTCAGACTCTTTGAAATGTAATTGGAATGGCATATTCTTGTTTGTTGTCCCTGACCTCCTACAATGCTTATTACACAGTTGAATCACATTATTATGATCACCAGCTAATATCCGGGAGAAACCCCCGTGTGAAAGCAGCAGCTTGAGGGGTGGGGAAGGCCGATTTCAGTAAGGCCTGTTAGGTTGAACAGGTTTCGGGGGCCGGGGCGGGACTGCATCCCACAGCTCCCCTGGAGGGTCCCATGGTGGAGGTTGGGTATCCAAGTATTGAATATAAATGAGGAGGAAAGCCCTACAGATGTTAAGTGGGCCCCAAGTTTGGGAATTCGGGGTTTAAGGATATTTCCAGGGACATTTTTTTTCCATGCCCACTTTATTTTTGCCGGGGGGGGATAAAATTCCCTTTCTGCCCAACATAAATGGGGCCCCCAAAGAATCCCAACAAAACCCAATTCCCCAGCCCAAAAACCCACTGTGTTTTTCCCGCAAATGGGTTGTGAAATGTTTGTTCTTTGAAGTCTCCTACCTGATGCGCAAACGTCGATCCCTTTGATGAAGCAGAAAGCATAACTTGTCAAAGAAGCTTTTAAAATTTAGAAAAAGGTCCAATTTGGAAAATGAAATGAAAAAGAAACCCTTTTTCTTCCGTGAACTTTTTTGGGTTTAACATTTCATGGCCAAAATTTTTGAAAATGACAACAAATATTTATTTTCACGGGATCTGTTGCCCTCTGGTTTTTATTTTGTGTTTGTCAGTGTTTTTATCACATACAGAAAATACAATTTGCAATCAGTTTTTATGATTAACAAAAGCTTTTTTTTGACAGAATGATTTTAATGCAGCAAGTCAATATTTGCAGTTTTGGGACCCTTTTCTTCAGGCCCTCTCCCAATTCCTCCCTGGCATGCTTTAAATTTCAACTTCTGGACCCAAATCCTGACTGATGCAGTCCTTTCTTGCACAATTTAATGCTTGGCATTTTGTCACAATTTGTTGGTTTTTTGTTGTCCACCCGTCTTTTTTGGATTGACCCCCAAGTTCTCAAAAGGGATTAAGATCTGGGGAGTTTCCAGGGCTATGGGCCCAAAAACATGTTTTGTTCCTGAGCCATTTAGTTATACCTTTTCTTTAGGGCAAAGGGGCTATCATTGCCCGGGAAAAAAGGCCCTTGGTTTTCACCCAAAAGCTCTTGGACGGTTGGGGGGAAATTGCCTTTTGGGGGAAATTTGGGGACCCAAATTTTTTATTCATGGATGTGTTTTTTAAAGGCCCAAAACTGTTAGAGAGCCCCCATTCCCTTGGTGGAAACAACCCACAAAAAAGGGTGGTTTTGGATGCTTTACAGTTGGCATGGGGGACCAAAGGGTGGGTTTGGGATCGCTCACCTTTGTCTTCTCCCCAAAAAGCTGTTTTTCCCGATGTTCCAAACAAATTTGGAAAGGGGAAATTTTCAGAGAAAATGAAATTTTTTCCCCCGTTTCCCCCAGCAGTCCCCTCCCTGTTTAAACCTTTTTGGGAGAATATCAGTCTGTCCCCGATGTTTTTTTTGGGGAGAAGTGGCTTCTTTGCTGCCTCCTTGACACCAGGCCTTGCTCCATGAGTCTCCGCCTCACAGTGCATGCAGATGCACTCACACCTGCCTGCTACCATTCCTGAGCAAGCTCTGCACTGCTGGCAGCCCGAATCCGAAGCTGAAACACTTTTAAGAGACGGTCCTGGCGCTTGCTGGTCTTTCTTGGGCGCCCTGGAGCCTTTTTGGCAACAATGGAACCTCTCTCCTTGAATTCCTTGATGATGCGATAGATTGTTGACTGAGGTGCAATCTTTCTAGCTGCGATACTCTTCCCTGCTAGGCCAGTTTTGTGCAGTGCAATGATGACTGCACGTGTTTCTTTAGAGAAAAACCATGGTTAACAGAATAGAAACAATGATTGCCAAGCACCAGCCTCCTTTTAAAGTGTCCAGTGGTGTGATTCTTACTTAATCATGACAGATTGATCTCCAGCCCTGTCCTCATCAACACCCTACACCTGTGTTAATGGAGCAATCACTGAAACGATGTTAGCTGGTCCTTTTAAGGCAGGCTGCAATGAAGTTGAAATGTGTTTTGGAGGAAAAAGTTTCATTTTTCTAGGCAAACTATTGACTTTGCAATTAATTGCTGTTAAGCTGATCACTCTTTATAACATTCTGGAGTATATGCAAATTGCCATTATAAAACATGATGCAGTAGACTTTGTAAAAATTAACATTTGTATCATTCTCAAAACTTTTGGCCATGACTGTAGAGGTGCAGTGACCATCCTTCTGCTTCACAGCCCCATTCACAGTACGATTCGCTGAACTGTTGTCTTAGAGACGCCTGGCTCATTACAATGAGCTGCTCCACTGTAGTGTGCCAGTCTACCCTCATGCACCTTCATAGCCAATTTTCACCTCATATCAGTAGCACGTGGTGCTCTGCAGTTTCCTTGTCGCTTAATTGTAGTGGTCACAGCAGCACGCGAACAGTTCACAAACTGCGTAGTTTTAGAAATACTGCCAATCATGCTTTCAAGCCAATAATCATCCCTTTTTGTTACACCTTTTACTCATGACAGCTACAAGTAATATGTATGCATACTGCCTATTGCACACCTGTCTAAAGTAGGAAGTGGTCATAATAATGTGATTCTACATTTGTGGTGGAGGGTCTGTCAAAAATGCAGTGCTAGTTTGTCTTGTAAATGACAGACACCATGACAGAAATAACACAAGTGTGAACAAAGCTTAAATGTGCACTTTGATATGATTTGTAGCACAGGGACAGGCATGTTTTTATTGTAAATGGAAGTCCAATCCGGACAAAATGTTAATGTGACATTGTCTTGATTTTATATTGTACAAAATTTCTACTAAATGGCTATAACCATTTTTAAACTATTTAATAAAAGTTTTATACAGTTCTGTGTCTGGTTGTCTTATGTCGGCTTTATGAGCCACCATGTTCTGCGCTAGCATGGTTGCTCTTTACTTCAGCATAACTTTCCATGTAGAAGACATTCTGTAATGAACAACTTTCTGAGACAACATAGTCTTAACCACAGCTGCTACTGGTTATTAAAGGGGTTGTCTCGCTACAAGGATTGCTTTTTATGTTAAAGATCTTGCAAAAACTAGTCACTTTGCAATATATGTTCCCACTTGTATGAGCTGCATCAGCTCCTCGGGTCACTATAGCTACAGACCTGTTTGACCTCTCCTGATAGGCTGCCAGCACTGGTTGCTATAGCTACAGACCTGGCTTCTACTGCAGCCTAGTGGAAGCCAATGAACACGCCCCTGAATTCAAAATGAAATCAAGAAAACAGGACTGAGGTAAGATGAATCAATGTAGTGAGACAACCCCTTTAATGTCTGGTTGCATTAACAGCACACAGTAGTGATCATTGTGTAATCTAAACCGTTTGATCAAGGCTACTATTAACATCAGAGGTCTTGCAACTTATTTGGTGTACCATCTAAGCATTACATTATTAACAGTAATTTATTTTATTTGTCCTACAATGAACTGTCTCTGGATATTAGTGTAAATATAAGCCAATAGCTGGAACATGAATCTCAAAAAATACAGCAGCACTAGCTTGCACTAAAACAGATACCAACATTAAAGGGTATCACTACAAATAATAGCTTTTAACATGTAGGGACAGGTAATTGCAGATTTTGGTCTTTTGATTTTACTTTAGTTAGGAGATAAAAGCTTTTACCTGCTCTGAGTGCACACAGGTTTCTATGGTTACCTGACCATAACTCTGAGAGTAGAGAGCAGGAAGTGATGTCACCATCTTTTACAAGATTAGCTTTAGTTTATAGATAAGCAGTTGTTTTCACTCCTCAGAGCACACGTAGCTTTGTTAACTGACTATTAAATCTCCTGCACTGCTCTTTGTCTCCGCTAGTTATAGAAAAGCTAAAGAGGCTAATCACAGCTATAGACCCACCCACAGCCTAAGGAGACAAAGTGAAAGAAAAGTTGGCTGCGACTGTGAAACTGCATGGTGAGAAAATCCCTTTAACATCATAAAACATTTTAAGGGGTGTTTCAACATCTCGGGTCAGCTCAATCTAGGAGGGTGGCGCTCGTGGTGCTTAAAAACTAGGAAAAATGAGTGTAGTACAAAGGCCAAATTAGAGGCAGCCACTCTCTGAAATGCACAATGCAAATAAAAATAAATATGAATCTGCTATGTGTGAACTATACTCAAATACCCCCTTTGCATATACATGCATGTGAGTATATCATGGCTCTGTACAATCTTTACATTTTATGGAACTGTAATATAGAACCCATAAAAACTTATGGGCCAAAACTATTTTTTTCTGTCCTATTCCTTAAAAATCCAACAGAAAAAGATGAAATGTGACATGTTGCATTGGGTGTTATTAACAAGGCATTCTTCCCTAGAAGTGTGGTGGCACGCTGAGTGTCTACAACTTCAACAACAATGCCACAACAGGCTATAGGTTATTTATAGTATTGCAGCTCCTCTTCATTTACTTTTATTTTATTCAAGCTGCAGTACCAGACACAGTCAATAGAAAGGGGCGGTGCTATAGTACCGCTTTAAAGGTTTCACACTACATTTCTTTGTGCCAGGATTGTCATGGTAGATAACTGCCACACATACTTACCTATGGGCGTGCAAGAAATTGCATTTGTCTATGCTGCTACGTGCATTTGCAATTTGAAATTGCAAGACATTTGACATTTTGGGGCTTTTTGCATCTATGAAATTGTAAACACCCGGTAGATCTAACAAACTGTGTTAACTCATGTTATTACACCACAATCATATACAGTGTATAGAAGCAGACTGAATTCTAACCCCCATATCCCTGGTGAGAATGAGGGGATTTTGGCAGCCTGTGACCTCCAGGGTATTGTATGAGCGGGGAGAGGAGGCGTAATCCATAGTTCTCTATGAGTATTTTGTCGCTCATCTCGCTCATATTAGAGCGTAAATACGACGCAAAATGCGTGCCGACAATAGCCTGTGTGAACATACTCTTAAGGGAAAAAGTAAACAAAACCTACAGGGCCTTATGTGAAAAGGTAATAGCCCCCTAAACTAAACTTAAAGATTAAGAAATCAGAAACGGGCAAATACTTTTTCACATCACTATATAAAGAGGAAAGTATAGATACATAATATGTACAGATGCACCTTTGGCGAGGGGATGCATAAACAATATATACAGAAGGAAAGTATATATACACCAGTGGGGTGCAGATATCTAATGTATACAGAAAGGGGAGTACAGATAACTGGGGAAAGGGAAGAGGGGGTTTGCATGTAAGTAAGATAACATGGACGTTATAAGCAGACAGGAGAGTACAGATACAGCTGAGGGAGGGCAGAAGAAAACCCTGGGGGGGGGGGGGGGGTATATATATATATATATATATATATATATAGTAGACCGAGAGGGAAGTACAGATACCTCTTTGTGCCGATATATAGTACATACATGCAGACATGGAAGTATGTATATAATATATACAGAGAGGGGAGAACAGATATATACAGGAATTGAAATACACATCAACCAAAAGACATGATATATATATATATATATATATATATAATATATATATATATATATATATTGACCCGGGAGTTTTGAGGTTAAACATAAGTAATGTATAAAGTGAAGGGAGTTTAGATCACCTGGTGGGGGTGCAGCTATGTAATGTATTGAGAAAGGGGAGTGCAGGTATATTGTATATACAGAGTGGGTAGTACAGATACACCTAAGGAGGTGGGTGCAGATAATTAACATGGGCAGAGAGGGAAGTGCAGAAATAAAGTATATACAGAGAAGGCAGCACAGATACATCTGAGGAGAGCGTGCAGATATATACTATACCTGATAAATAACCCGGTGGTGGGTTTGGGCTGCAGATATATAATATATACAGAGATGTGGGGGGGAGACATATATATATATATATATTTATATTATCAGAGTGTCTATGGTCCTGTATCTGGTATATATACATAGTACATCACCTCTGGAGGGAGAAGGAGCAGGTGCCTTCCCAGGTAATGCTTAGGAATGAGCTGATACTTCTGCACTTGTGCTCACTTGAATTTCTGTATATTGAGTGCCCTCTAGATGTGCCTGTGGCCGTACCTTCTAGTCTATTATAATCAGTGTGATAATCACATGAAGCCCTGGCCTTAATCAGCCGCATGAAGCCTATTCTGGGCCTGAAGGACACCGTTGGTTTTTTTCCCACTGCATTGAGATCTTTAACTTCTATGGACATTACAGCTTCACAATTGTCCAGGGATTGGTATTGAGAACTTTCTCTGTGCATTATAAGTGACTTATTTCACACACAGGGTGATGCTACATTCCTAGTATTTTATGTGAATCCCCTACTGCCGGTGTTGACCACCGATCTGCGTATACATGACTGCAGTGATGACAGGCCGTGTAACCATTTGACTGCCGCAGCCAATCACTGGCTCTCATCTCGGTGGTTATCATATACGGATGATGTGGATGGTGCAGGCAGTATTCCTACACATATATATATATATATATATATATTTTTTTTAGCCTAAAGGTTGTGTGATGACCCATACACAATGCCCTGCTGGGCACCAATGCATTATATGGACAGCCATTCATATGACCGTTGTAGGGAAAATCTGTAGCCAGAGGTGGCTCCCCATGGTGCGGAGCTGGACGCTGCAGCAGCCGCTTTTTACTGACATATGTTGTAACGTGTTTGTCATGTCAGTAAGGTATATAAAGCAGGCTCACCTGCTGAGTCCACTCCATACCTGGCGGGTGCCGACCATTGATTACCTCCAGCACCCGCTGCTAGCACCCAGGATTGGAGATAATACAAATGCAGCATATAAACTGTGGTTAGAGCAGGGCGGTGCTTTGTTCTGTTGCCCGATCAGCTCTCCCTCGCCACACACGGCTCCAGATGCAGAGCTGGTATCATGGCACCCACTAGGTGTCAGAATATCAATATCAGAAGTTCACAACACCTCCTAAGAAAAACAAGAAGAAGGTTACACACAATTGGTATCGTCACATCCACAAGTCCGGTCTATTAAAATCTAACATCATTTATCCCTGCACCACCGAAAACAACTCCCCCGACCTGTAGTTTTTAGTTGCTTGTCTCCCCATGACATTGGACTAAAAGGTGATGTCCATAATGAAACCATTAAAAACGACACAAGAAGTCAGCCCCTCCAGGGGTCCCCAGCCTATGGCGCTGCAAGGCACATCTGAAAAATCAACAAAGTAGAAAAACTGGAGGAACGCTGTAGAAATGTGGGATCAGTGGAACTGGACAGAGCTGCAGGATAAGAATAACTCATGTATTCCAACAGTGAGTACAACACAGCCAAGAGGAGACTGTGCTGGAGGCATCAGGCGCTTCCAGCGGGCACTAGAGGTCTCCTGCACTTGTGTCCCCACCACTAGTTCATCCAAAGCATCCTGTACCTGTCCTGGGCTACGGGTAGGAGTTATACCCTCCAGATCCGCCATGTTCCGTGCTCCACAATCACAACAGCTTCCTGCCACTATAATGTGACTGCCATAGACGTCACAGCGCATATACAGTCATTACAAGGCTAACATCCCTATTAGAAACTGTGCGCGCTCTCTGGAGTAAAGATGGGGCTGTTCAAAAAAGCACACTCTACATCTCTCTAATGTGACATGCGCACTCGACGTTACTGCGGTAGTGAATCTCTATCGTACGGCCGTATCACTGTGCGCCTGCGCAGTTGGGCGCCACATCGTGTATTGTACCTAATGCCGAGAAGCAGAGAGTTAATAGACAGTTATTGACTCCGAGGAGCGCGATAATATCACAGGAAGGGTCTGTGGACAGAAATACATGTAGGGAGTGTCAGCAAATCAGAGGTACACAGCTAGCAGAGCTCTTCACAGTGATGATATAACAACTGAAGCACGGCGCCGAAATAGCTCAGTTGGGAGAGCGTTAGACTGAAGATCTAACGGTCCCTGGTTCGATCCCGGGTTTCGGCAGCTCGGGCGTTATTTTCTTATTTTTACATTTTTGATTATCTGACATAATAATAACATTTTGTGTTGTTCTAAGAGGTTTCTTTCACTTTTTTATATTTCTTTTATGTCACAGTTACAGAGTGTGGGCCCAGTATTGTGAAATGTAGTGAAAGCTTCATAAATCTTCTGTGCGGATCAATGTGCCTTCACTAGCAGAGGCTGCCAGCGGTATTTATTAATGATTATGGCACATGCGCCAATGGTAATCTACAATCACGTTTCTTGTATCTATATTGCTTTTCGTGATTTAGGTGAGGCTACCTATTAAATAAAGCGAAGAAAAAATAGCAACACTACTTTTATCTGTTAAACTAACTCCAACCATGAGAGAAACCTGGCAGAACCCACTGTAGTCAAAGGCGTCCATCAGATGTCATTGATGTCCATCATTTAACAGACTTGGCATTGCCTCAGTCTCTCACAGATAAGAGCCGGGCCCTAAGGGTATGTTCACACGGCATATTTTACTCTGTGTAACATACACTTTTAGCTGCGTGTTTGGATCCATCTGTCGGACCCCAAACACGCAGCTAATAATGTGCAATGTGATTTATATTGCTTATAATATGAAACATCAGTGTTCACACGAGTGATCACCGATGTGTGTCTCACTGCGTCTTTCGGATCCGATTTTCGGATCTGTTCCAAGAATTGACGTCAATACAGCTGGAGCCCTATTTCAAACTATAGGGTGCGATCCTGCTGCATCCAAACATGCAGCTGCGTGTTGGAGACCTGTTGGATCCATTTAGGATCCGACCGACGCTGCGTTTTTGGATGCGATTTTCAGATCCAACATAGATCCAAAAACGTATCCAAAAAACACTGTGTGAACATACCCTAACCCCTCTCCATCACAGCGATTTTTGGTAACGTTCATATCTTTACACTTACCTTAAGTAGCGTAGCTAAAGACTCATGGGCCACGGTCAGGGGCGTCGCTAGGCAGATTCATTCGGGGCACGAGCCCCGAATGAATCTGCCTGTGCCCCGAGTCTCGGCGGCTCCAGGCCGCTGCCGTGGGCCTGGCGCGCACCTCAGTGCGGGCGGCGCCCGCCGATCTCTCTGACTGTGCGGCCGTTTCCCAGCGGCCGCGCAGTCAGAGTCGGGGAGGAGGCAGGACGGATCATTCCCGTCCTGTCTGCTCCCCAGTATGTATCAGCGCTTGCTGAGCGCTGTACATACACGTGGGCGTCACAGGGGGCGTGACGCGCCGCTGTCATCACCCCCCCTGCGGACGCTGGGATCCTCTGAGCCGGCAGCTCTGCCGGCCGAGGAGGTCCCGTGCCCCGCGAGATGGCGTAAGCAGCGTGATGACATCACGCTGCTTACACCGCTCTCAAGCTGCAGGACCAGGACGCGCGGGCCGGGCTCATTAGGTAAGTAGTTTTTTTTTAATTTTATTAGCTACAGGGCGGGCATGTGTGGCTACAGGGGGCATATGGCTACAGGGGAGGGCATGTGTGGCTACAAGGGGGGGCATATGGCTACAGGGGAGGGCATGTGTGGCTACAAGGGGGGGCATGTGGGGCTACAGGGGAGGGCATGTGTGGCTACAAGGGGGGCATGTGTGGCTACAAGGGGGGGGCATATGGCTACAGGGGAGGGCATGTGTGGCTACAAGGAGGGCATGTGTGGCTACAAGGGGGGCATGTGGGGCTACAGGGGAGGGCATGTGTGGCTACAAGGGGGGCATGTGGGGCTACAGGGGAGGGCATGTGTCACTCCAAGGGGGGCATATGGCTACAGGGGAGGGCATGTGTGGCTACAAGGGGGGGCATATGGCTACAGGGGAGGCATGTGTGGCTACAAGGGGGGCATATGGCTACAGGGGGCATATGGCTACGGGGGGGGCATGTGGGGCTACAGGGGGCATATGCCTACGGGGGGGGACATGTGGGGCTACAGGGGAGGGCATGTGTGGCTACAAGGGGGGCATATGGCTACAGGGGGCATATGGCTACGGGGGGGGGCATGTGGGGCTACAGGGGAGGCATGTGTGGCTACAAGGGGGGCATATGGCTACAGGGGGCATATGGCTACGGGGGGCATGTGGGGCTACAGGGGAGGGCATGTGTGGCTACAAGGGGGGGCATATGGCTACAGGGGAGGCATGTGTGGCTACAAGGGGGGCATATGGCTACAGGGGGCATATGGCTACGGGGGGGGCATGTGGGTCTACAGGGGGCATATGCCTACGGGGGGGGACATGTGGGGCTACAGGGGGCATATGGCTACGGGGGGTGGGGCTACAGGGGGCATATGGCTACAGGGGAGGGCATGTGTGGCTACAAGGGGGGGCATGTGTGGCTACAAGGGGGGGCATGTGTGGCTACAAGGGGGGGCATGTGTGGCTACAGGGGGCATATGGCTACAGGGGGCATATGGCTACGGGGGGGCATGTGGGGCTACAGGGGAGGCATGTGTGGCTACAAGGGGGGCATATGGCTACGGGGGGGCATGTGGGGCTACAGGGGAGGGCATGTGTGGCTACAAGGGGGGCATATGGCTACAGGGGGCATATGGCTACGGGGGGGGCATGTGGGGCTACAGGGGAGGGCATGTGTGGCTACAAGGGGGGCATATGGCTACCGGGGGGGGGCATGTGGGGCTACAGGGGAGGCATGTGTGGCTACAAGGGGGGCATATGGCTACAGGGGGCATATGGCTATGGGGGGGCATGTGGGGCTACAGGGGGGGCATGTGTGGCTACAGGGGGCATATGGCTACAGGGGGGTGCATGTGTGGCTACAAGGGGGGCATATGGCTACAGGGGGCATCTGGCTACGCGGGGGGGGCATGTGGGGCTACAGGGGGGCATATGCCTACGGGGGGACGGACATGTGCGGCTACAGGGGGCATATGGCTATGGGGGGTGGGGCTACAGGGGGCATATGGCTACAGGGGGCATGTGTGGCTACAGGGGAGGGCATGTGTGGCTACAAGGGGGGGCATGTGTGGCTACAAGGGGGGGCATGTGTGGCTACAGGGGGCATGTGGCTACAAGGGGGGGCATGTGTGGCTACAGGGGGCATATGGCTACGGGGGGGGGGCATGTGGGGCTACAGGGGGCATATGGCTACGGGGGGGCATGTGGGGCTACAGAGGGCATATGGCTACAAGGAGGGGCATGTGTGGCTACAAGGGGGGGGCATATGGCTACGGGGGGGGGGGCATGTGGGGCTACAGGGGGCATATGGCTACGGGGGGGGCATGTGGGGCTACAGGGGAGGGCATGTGTGGCTACAAGAGGGGGCATATGGCTACAGGGGGGGCATGTGTGGCTACAAGGGGGGGCATATGGCTACAGGGGGGGCATATGGCTACAGGGGGGGCATGTGTGGCTACAAGGGGGGGCATATGGCTACAGGGGGGCATGTGGGGCTACAGGGGGTGCATGTGGGGCTACAGGGGGGGCATGTGTGGCTACAGGGGGCATATGGCTACAGGGGAGGGCATGTCTGGCTACAGGGGGCATATGGCTACAGGGGAGGGCATGTCTGTCTACAGGGGGCATATGGCTACAGGGGGGTGCATGTGTGGCTACAGGAGAGCATGTCACTGGCTACAGGGGGCCTATATGGCTAAGGGGGCATGTCACTGGCTACAGGGGGCCTATATGTCTAAGGGGGCATGTCACTGGCTACAGGGGGCATATATGGCTAAGGGGGCATGTCACTGGCTACAGGGGGCATATATGGCTAAGGGGGCATGTCACTGGCTACAGGGGGCCTATAGGCTAAGGGGGTATGTCACTGGCTACAGGGGGCCTAGATGGCTACAGGGGGCATGTCACTGGCTACAGGGGGCATTATTATTTGGCTATGGGGGCAGTAACGTGGCTACAGAGGGCTAATCACCTGACTACAAGGAGCATATTTCTGTAGACAGGGGGCAGTAACGTGGCTAGAGGGGTAATAACCTGGCTAGAGGGGGCTACAACTGGCTACAGTGGGCTACTACCTGGCTATAGGGGGCAAATATTTACCTACAAGGGGTAATTATTACCATTTGGGGCACTATAGATGGGGATTTTGTATAGAGATAGGAAATTGTAGAGAAACGCTGATAAAATGAGGAGTCTAAGATGTTTGTTTTGTAAATATTTCAGTGAAGAGTTCTGGACGGTAGAAGACATCATGGAGTCTGGGACAGATGGAGAAGAACAAGAGAAACAGAAAAACTCTTTAGAGACGTCTCCTGTAAGTCACTAAATATAACTGCAGTGTAATCATTTATAGTTCTCCTGAGCATCTACATACAAAGGTTTTTCTCTGTAAAAATACATCCGCAGTTCACAATGAGACGCAAAAAATTCCGTGTGCACCTGGCCCTACTCAGAAAAACTTAAGGGCCCGAGCCCGGGTGTTTTGGGACCCTAGCAACGCCCCTGGCCACGGTGCAAAACTTCAGCCTGGGGCTCCCCTACTCCCAGACACCGTCTGTAGACCAATACCCAACAACAACCGGTTCCCTACTTGACGTGTTGGATGTCTGTGGTGTTGTTTCATGTGCAGAAAATTATTTCTATTAAGGAATTGTCCAATAGAAAAAATAATAATTTCAAATGGGGCCAAAGAAAAACAAGTTACACAGCCAAAGTGTCTGTACCTCATTGTCCCCCATTGCACTGTTACTGAATATTAACCATTACATTAAGACCAATATTACCACCCAACAGTGACAATATGGGTAGATCCCTGGAAGGAAAAATGTCCTTTTCCGAAACGTCGCAACAAAAGCTGGCGCTCGCAACATCCAGCTTATTAATATTCCCCAGGGAAAATGCATAAGGTTTTGAGACTGAAACACAACAGCTAAGTACTGGCTAAAATTTTAAGTGCTTACTGTGATAAATATTAGCTTTTTCCCCCAAAGTTTGAATATGCATGCTTAAACCAAAAGGGATTAAAGAAAGCAAATGAAACATAAGTGAGTTCGTTTTTCCCAAAGCCTTTTGTTTTAAAATTTGAGTACGCTAATAGGGGATTTTGAGGAAGTCCCCCTGGAAGGCTTTAGTGAGCCAGTTTTAATAACTAACGGCCCCCCCTTTGTTTTTTAAAAATATAGGGGTAGATACAGTGTACACGGTGCTTAACATACGTATAAGTGATTACAGTCTTTCATGCAGGGACTTATGGAGATGTAGATAAGAGCGTTCTTTTTCCCCCCCCTTTTTTTGCCATCCTACCGACCCCATTTTTTTTTTCCCAACTTGTCCCTGCGGAATTTACCATACAAACATGTTTGGCTCCTCACTTTTCCAGCACTTCCTTACCAATTTCCAGCTTCATACAAACTTTCTATCAAAAACCCCTCAGCAGGTAGGTGGTAATGAAGGACCCCCATAGGTGGTAGATTAAAGGGACCCTTTTAGTAGGGGTTATGGCCCCATTTATTTGGTATCTTGTGGGGGCCCAGTAGGGTTTGGGATATACACCCCCCGTGGGAGATAAAACTATAGGGCCCCTAGTTGGTAGGTTTTTTACATAGACCCCCCCGTCAATTTTTAATATTACAGCCCGTTGTAGGTAGATAGGGTTTTAGAACCCTCATTGGTAGGTTGACATAGGCCACAGTCCATAGGTAGGTATATGCAGCCCACCAGTAGGTAGTTAGGCATATAGGGTCCCCCAGGAGATAGGTGATCATGTAGGATCCCAAATTTAGTTTGGGTTAAAAAAGGGCCCCCCTTCTAGTAGGTAGCTATTTTGGGGCCCCCCCAAATAGGAAGTTTATATAGCACCTCTTGTAGGTAGGCATATAGGGCCCCCAGTAGGTAGATAAATCTATAGGGCCCCCTAGTTGGTAGGTAGGTACATAGCCCCCCAAATAAAATAGGTGGGGTATATAACACCCCTTTGTAGTGGGGAGATAGGTCTTTTAGAACCCCCCATAGGTAGGTATGTACATAGGCCCCAGTCCATAGGTAGGTATATGCAGCCCACCAGTAGGTAGTTAGGCATAAAAGGGGGCCCCAAAAGGGGAAATAGGTGATCTTTTTTAAGGGGACCCCCCAATGGGTTTGGGTTATAAAGGGCCCCTTCTAGTGGGTTAACAAATATAGGGGCCCCCTCAATAGGTAATATTTACACCTCCCTGAAAGGTGGGCATATAGGGCCCCCAGTAGGTAGATAAGTCTATAGGGCCCCCTCTAGTAGGTAGGTATATAGGGCTCCCATTAGGTAGGTATAGGGGGCCCCCCCATTGGGTAGATAGGCCCGGGAAACCCCCTCCCTAGTTTGGTAGGGATTATACCCCCCCCCCCCCCCCCCAGTGGGAAAACTTTGGGCCCCCAAAAAATTGGTGGGAAATAGGGTCCCCCAGCAATGAAAGACCCAAAATGGGTTTGGGAGTGGGGCCAGCCCCCATGATAAAAGGGGTTTTTTATGATGGAAGGGAAAAACCCGAGCTCTGTGGAAATTTTGGGGTTTTATATATAGAGGAGAAAAGCAAACTCTTTTATGTATGGGGTTTTTCCCCAATGATAGATGGAGAAAGCTAAAACTCTGTGATATATAGGGTTATATGATAGAGGAGGGAAAAGCTGAGTTTCTGCGATATATGGGGTTTTATTTTGATAAAGGAAGAAGCTGAGCTCTGTAAAATATATAGGGTTAATATAGAGGAAGAAGCTGACTCTGTGATATAAAACGGGTTATATGATAAGAGGGAGAAAAAACTGAGCTCTGTAAATTTTTTGGGGGTTTAAAATGGTAGAGAGAGAAAAACAGAGTTTCTGTGTTTAACAGGGGGTTATATGATAGGGGGAAAAAAAGCAAAAGCTCTGTGAATATGGGGTTTTTAAGATAGGAAGGAGCTAGCTCGTCCTTTGGGGGTTATATGAAAAAAGGGAGGAATTTTGAGCTCTGTGACAAATAGGGTTATTTTATGTATAGTGTTGTACACAGAAAATTTGGGTCAATCACTGAAATTGTGGGGCAAGCAGGAATTTCCATTTCTTTTTTGGGAAAATCCTGTCGGGTTTTAAACACTGTTTTTTACTCAAAAATTTCCGCATAAAAATCAGTTCACATACATTTGGGGAAAAAATAAAAAATTGGGAACAAACGGGTTATTTTTCAAGTTTTTTTCCCTTTAAAAAAGAATGGATAGGTCCCCTAATGTTTATCATAACCTCCCATTCAACGGGGAGAGAGAAAAATCAAAAAAAAAAACCCCAAAAATAAACATTTTTAAGATTTCTATAAAATTTAATTTTGCTTTTTGTTTGAAATGAAAAAATATTTTCTACAATAAAAAAAACAAAAAACTTAATTTTAAAGTTAATGAAACCTTTGAATTACAAAGATCAAGGGGTTTTTTTCTGTATTTCCCTTGACCAATTTTTTGCAGCCCTTTGCACGGGGTTTTTTGGGGGCCCCTCCTCCATAACAGACTTTCCCAAATTTTTTCAGGTTTTCATGGGGGTCCTGGACTACATTTTTTTTTCACTCTTTTTCAAAGATTTTTGTTTGGGGTTTCAGGTAGTGTTGGGGGGCCGTTTTTTAAATCGACAAAGGGTTGAAATCGGAAAGGGGTTTTTTATGGTGATCAAATTTTTTCCCAAAGATCATTCCATAATTAAGGTTAAAATCTGAGGCATCTTTCTATTAAAAGCGCCCTTTTTTCCCGGCGCTTCCTGAAATTTTTTGGGCGGCCAGCAAATCATATTAAAGAATAACAGGGGGGAGATGTGGGGGCGACGTCATGACTGGGATGTGAAAGGTTTTGGTTTGGGGCTGGAAAAAACAAAATAAACCATGTTTTACATAGAACGCGTTTCCGGGTTTCACCTCATTTTCTCCACCTTTCTCAAAGGGAAATACTTTGGCGCTTCCCTGTGGCCACACAGCCGGGCAAAATTTAAAGTCTAATTCTGCACAGAGAAACCTCTGCTTTTAAGCTTGACCCTTCCCAAATTTTTAGTTAGATTAGAGTTTTTTAAACATTTTTATTCGTTTTAGCTAGAGAATTTTAAAGAAAAGCATCTACCCTGTTAAAGTCACGCGAGGGAGCGGGGGGGGGGGCCCCCGCGGGCGAACACAGAAAAAAGCTCTATCTAAAAAAGAACATTGGATAAAGTTCACCAAGACTTATGTAAAATTGTTTTGGAATATCTTTTTTTTTAACGTTTGCTATTGAAGTTTTTTTTCCCCCTGGATTTTGGGGCCCAGTCTGAACTTATATTGGGATAAACATCATTTCTAGAAACTGCAGGTCTTTTTTTTTGGGTTTTGCAAAACTCCACTTTTTTTAAACATATACATTAAAGATAGGTTTTCCCAATTTTTTTAACCCTTTTCCAAATTTTTGTGACTTTTTTTATATTTCAACCTTGCATTTAAAATTTTAACAATCCAGCAACCCTTGTAGTCACCACTCACACAGTTGTTTGTTGCCAAAAAACCGTGATCGTACAAAAACATCAAAATTTAAACGTTTTTTTTGGGTTTTTGCGCACCCATACTTTCCATTGACGCAGAATCTACGAAACCCTTAAAACAGAAAATTCTTTTTCCCACCACGGGGTAAATTTGGGAAAGGGTCCCAAAAAAAAACAGTTTTTAAAATTCAAAAACATAACAGTTAGGGTTTTTTTTTTAAACTTTTGCCCCACCCATACTGTTCATTGACGCAGCATCTACGTAAATCTTAAAACAGCAATTCTATATTCACCCGGGTTTAAATTTAAAAAGGTTGCAAAAAATACTTTTAAATTATACCCAAAACATAAAAAGTTACTTTTTTTTTTTTTGACTTTTGCGACCCTTTCTGTTCTTGCCCAAAGCATCTACTTAAATTTTTAAAACACAATTCTATATTCACCAAAAGGTAAATTTTGGAAAGGTGAAAAAAAATTTAAACCGGGGTATTATACGAAAACATAAACAGTTACGTTTTTTTTATTTTTTCCGCACCCAGTAAAGTTCATTGACGCACCCATCCTACGTAAACTTAAAACAAATTCTATATTCACCACAGGTGAATTGAAAAGGTGCAAAAAAACATTTTAAATTATATCAAAAAAAATAAAATTTACGTTTTTTTTTTGATTTTTTGCGCACCCGGGAAACTGTTCAATTAAACGAAAGCATCAACGTAAATCATAAAACAGCAATTTTATTTTCCCCACAGGTGAATTGAAAGGGCAAAAAAAAACCGTTTTTTTTTATATCAAAAACATAACATTTACGTGTTTTTTGGGAATTTTTTTGCGAAACCCAGTACTTTTCATTGCCCCGCAGCATCTACTAAACCCTTAAAACAGCAATTCAAATATTCACCACAGTGTAAAAAAGGTGCAAAAATACAGTTTATTATATAAAAAACAAAACATTACTTTGTTTTTTGATTTTTGCGCACCCATTACTGTTAAATTAAAGGGCAGAAACTACTAAATTTTAAAAAACAGCAATTCATATTCACCACCGGTGAATTAAAAAGGTGCAAAAAATACTTTTTTATCAAAACATAACATTACCGTGTTTTTGACTTTTTCCCGCACCCAGAAAATTTGTTCATTGACGCAGAAATCTAAAAAAATCTTAAAACAGCAATTCTATATTCACCACAGGTGAATTGAAAGGTAAAAAAAAATACAGTTTATTATATCCCAACATAACAGTTACGTGTTTTTTGATTTTTTGCGCACCCAGTAGCTTTTTCATTGACCCCCCGCATCTACGTAAATCTTAAAACAGCAATTCTAAAATTCACCACAGGTGAATTGAAAGGTCAAAAAAAAACCCGTGAAATTAAAACGAAAACATAACTTTTCCTTTTTTTTTTTGCCTTTTGCCGCCCCCAGTACTTTTTCATTGACGCAGAAACTCCCCGTAAATCTTAAAACAGCAATTCAAATATTCACCACAGGGGGAATTGAAAGTGCAAAAAATACATTTTAAATTTTATCAAAACATAACAGTTACGTGTTTTTTGACTTTTGCGCCCCCCAGTACTGTTAAAATTGACGCAGCATCAAACGAAAATAAATAAAACGAAATTTTCTTTTAATTTCCACCCCCAGGTGAATTGAAAGGTGCAAAAAAAAACGTTTTATTATACCCAAAACATAAAAATTTTACGTTTTTTTTGATTTTTGGCGAAACCCAGAAATTTTCATTGACCAGCATTTTAACGTAAATCAAAAACAGCAATTTTCTAAAATTCCCCCACGGGTTTAAAATTGGGAAAGGGGTGCAAAAAAATCCCCTTTATTAATAAAAAACATAACAGTTACGTTTTTTTTTGATTTTTTTGCGCCCCCAGTACTGTTCATTGACGCAGCCCCCTTACTAAAATTTTTAAAAACACAATTCTATTTTCCCCAAACAGGTGAATTAAAAGGTGCAAAAAATACAGTTTATTAAATCAAAACAAAAACATTTACGTTTTTTTTTGACTTTTTGCGCACCCGGGTACGGGGTTTCTTTGGGACGCAGAATCTACAAAACTTAAAACAGAAATTTTCTATATTCACCCAGGTAAAAATTAAAAGGGTGCAAAAAATACATTTTTAAATTATACAAAACATAACATTTTCCGGGTTTTTTGACTTTTGCGCCCCCAGTACTGTTCATTGACCAGCATCAAACCGTAAATTTTAAAACAGCAAATTCTATTTTCCACCATTTTTAAAATTTAAAAGGGGTGAAAAAAAATCCCGTGAAAATTAAAACAAAAAAAAAACAGTTACTTTTTTTTTGACTTTTTGCCACCCATTACTTTTCTTTTTTGGACGCACCCAATCTACCGTAAATTTTTAAAACACCCAATTCTAAAATTCACCACGGGTAAATTTTAAAAGGGTGCAAAAAATACAGTTTATTATACCCAAAACAAAACCCAGTTTACGGTTTTTTGATTTTGCCCCACCCGGGTTCCAGTTCATTAAACGCGGGAAAACTACGTAAACAAAAAACACAATTCTATATTAAACCACAGGTGAATTTAAAAGGGTTTGAAAAAAAATACCTTTTATTATATCAAAACAAAAACAGTTACGTTTTTTTTTTGACTTTTGCGCACCCAGAAACTTTTCATTGCGCGCTTTCTACGTAAATCTTAAAACATGAAATTTCCCTATTTTCACCACGGGGTAAATTTTAAAAGGGGTTGAAAAAAAACAGTTTATTAAAATAAAAAAACATAACATTTACTGTTTTTTTGACTTTTCGCACCCATACTGTTCATTGACGCAGCATCAGGGAAATCTTAAAACAGAAAATTCCCCTATATTCCCCAAAAAAAACCCAAAGGTAAAATTAAAGGGGGTTCAAAAAAAAACCCGGGGTGTTTTATACAAAAACAAAACATTTACGTTTTTTTTTGGCCTTTTGGGCGCACCCAGAAACTGTTCATTGACCGGGGCATCTACGTAAATCTTAAAACAGAAATTCTATATTCACCCCGGGTGAATTAAAAAGGGGGAAAAAAATACAGTTTTTTTTATCAAAAATAACATTTTTACGTTTTTTTTTGATTTTTCCCGCCCCCCAGTCTTTTCTTTGGGGACGCAGCATCTACGAAAAATCATAAAACAAAAAAATTCAAAATTCCCCCAAAGGGGGAATTGAAAGGTGCAAAAAATACCGAAAAATTATATCAAAACTAACATTACTGTTTTTTGATTTTTTTGGCGCCCCCCATACTTTTTCTTTTTGTTTTGCAGAAATCTACGTTAAATTTTTAAAAACCCAGCAATTCTATATTCACCACAGGTGAATTGAAAGGTGCAAAAAATACCGGTATTATACAAAACATAACAGATACGGTTTTTTGGAATTTTTCGAAACCCCAGTGGGGGTTTTTAAATTAAACCCCCAACTACGTAAATCTTAAAAAAACAATTCTATATTCACCACGGGTTTGGAATTGAAAGGTGCAAAAAAATAACCATTTATTTTTCCCAAAACATAACAGATACGTTTTTTTGGAATTTTCCCAGCCCCAGATTTTGTTGATAAAACACCTTCCCATTTAAAATTTTAAATCCAGAAAATTTTTTTTTGATTAGAGGGATTTGAGTTTAGCTGTGTTTTGCCGTTTTTTAAAAAGGAACTTTCCAAAACATTCCAAAACCTTTCCCCAAAATTTTTTTAATTTTTCCCGGGACATGGAGCGAAATGCAGGTGGTAAGGGGCAAAGAGGGGGGTAAACACATGGAGGTAGAGGTACGGGGAGAGGTGTCCCCTTTTCCCGTGCCCGGCGAAAAACACGCATGCCAGCGGGGTCGGCATTTTCAGGAACCGTCAAGCCCTGTCAACGCGGGCAGGGGCCCCCGAATCTAAGTAACGAACATCGTCGCCAATCTGTTTTCCCTTTTGTGGTTTAAAAGCAACCTGCAATCAAACAGTCTTTACATCCTCGTCCCCCAGTCACGGCCACAAATGTCGTCAAACAGCATCATCCCGCACCTCCAAAAAAAGAAAAACGCCCAAATGTCAACTCGGGTCCCACCACTGGTTGGGATAAAACCATTGTCCCGAAGACCCCCTTTGGAAAGACAAAATGCCCGGTTTGGGGGGCAGAATGGGATGTTAAAAGAAAAACAAAAGGATGATTTTTGTCCCTTTCCCTTTTACGCCCCGTTACGATTTTCCAAAACCAAAGGGGGTGAAAAGGGAAACCTTTTAATGGCAAAAACCCCTTTGGGGGGTGGGGGGGGGGGGTTCAGGGAAAGCCTTTTTCTTGGGCCCCCCTTTCCTTTTAGCCCGCCAAAAAACTTCTGGGGTGGGAGAAAGTTTGGAAAGACCAAGTTTACCCGGTTTTATGTGATTTAAAGATGGGGCCCAAAAATTTTGCGGGTTTCCATCCTGGTCCTTTTTTTTTTCCCAAAAATTTGCTTTGGGGAGCGGCCTTCCCTCGTGGACGAAAGGGGGAAGACGATTTTGGGGGGGGTGTCAATACGGGTCCCGCCACAAAAAAAAGGGGGAGGGCCGGGTTTTTGAAAGTCCCCCTGATAGGATTCCGCCAGCCCAAAGGTCAAAGCAAAAAAACCCGGCTCCTCGCTTTTTTCCCGTTTCCCAAAAGGTCCGGACCTCTTTAAACCTGGGCCTTCTTTGAGCAAAAAACCCCTGATTCCACCCAAAACGTTTTTTCCAAAAAATGCCGCCTTTTTCCGTAAAAAGCAAAAAAGTAGAGGCAAGAACCTTAAGTGGTTAACCAAACCCCCAACAAAAGTTTTAAATCCCCATGCAGCGAATTTTCATGAGTTTTAAAAAAGGGGGGGAAAAAACTTTTGGGCCCAAAAAAGGCCCAAGACCGGGCGCCGGGGCCCCCAACCACTTGTCACGGCCCCCTGTCTTCCCGCCTCCCTTTTTTCCCCCCTCCGCCAAAACCAAACCCAAAACGTTCCTCCGCTGGGCCCCTGGGCTCCCGAAGCATAAGATCAGGGGGCAGCCTCCGCTTCCCCCTTCCCCCCGTCGGCCCCCGGGGTACCACCAAACACCAACCAAGGGCCCATTCCCTTTAACCCTTCTCCTTCCGCCAAAATTTGAAAAGACCGCCCCGCCGAAAAGCGGCCATCCCAAAACAGCCAGCCTTCCGTCTTCCAGGTTTTGGGGAAAAGAAGAAACCCCTTTTAAAAACCCCAAACCCATCCCCCCAAACCCAAAAACCCGAATGTCGGCATTGCCAGGCCCTTTTGGCCCTTTAAATGTTTCCTTTTTCCCTCTGGTGGACCCCAGATGGGGGTTTCCCCACGGGCCAAAACCCTTTGCCTGCCCCCCCAAAAACCAGAAAGCCCCAGCAGGCCTTTTCTTTGCCAAAAAGCCCCCCCCCCCCGTCCCTGCCCTGGCCAGCCCCCGTTCATCTAAAAATTTTAACGCGTTTTTCTGCCATCGTGTCCGGGAAAAGTCCATCTCACCACCCCCACACATGGACTAGTAACACCCCCCCAAAGGGGCCCCTATATCTCCAAAAACACTCACTGGGGGGGGGCTGGGGGAAAGTCTCTGGGGTGACGGGGCTCTCAGGCTCGGCGCACGCTCTTCAAAACGGGAGGGGTGGTGCAGGGGCTTTTTTTCCCCCAAGGGGCCCCTGGTGGGGATTTACGTGCCCAGAAAACACCAGGGCCCTGTTGAAATTTAAACTGCCTTGGAGGGGCCCTCCACAAACAGGTCAGGGGCTGTGACGGCTCTAAGCAACGAGACCAGCGCTGGCCCGGGGGGACAAGAACCTTGTGCCAGGGAAGGGGGTGTGCGAAACGGCGAAAACTGCCTTTTTCCCCCCTTAAGATGGTTAGGCTGGAGCACAACCCTTGCCTGGGACATGTCATGAACCTTGTCGTCCAGGGAAAATTTTCCCCCAAAAGAGCCACCCGGGGGGGACGCCCGCTGAAAAAAGGCTCGAGGTTTTGAGTTCGCACTTTCCCCCGTTCGCCCCCCCTGCTTCAACCCGCCTGGCTTTTGTTGGCCCGCGTCACTCGGCCCCCCGTCAACCGTCTCATTGTTTAACCCTTTTTCCACCTTTTTGGAAAAATTTTTCCCCCCTCCCCCATGCTCCAGCGATTGTGGGGAGCCCGGCAAATTTCCATTACGCAATTAAAAAGTGGGCAAAATGGCCCCGACAAGGGAACGGGACGGACCTCGGGTGTTGGGAAACCCCCGAGATGGGGGCAGGTGAAAGAGCTCTGCACCTTCCCCTTTCCCCGTTTTTTTAAGAAAGCCAACCCAAAATGGTCAGTTTCGACAATTCCCTTGTCACATGAGGAAATTGGGGTGATCTTAGTTCTGGAACGATCGTTGGGCACTTGAAAAAAACAAGGTCCCGCCACGACGGGGGAGGAAACGGACACAGATTGCGGACACGGAGCCTTTTTTCCCGTCAAAATTTCCCCAAGGCCCGCCCCTTTTTAAAAATTTCAAACGGTCTTCATTTAAAACAGTGGTTCGGGTTTCCCGAAACTAATTTCAAGGTGGGCACAGCTCTCCAAGGGGGGGCATCATCTCAGGCAAGCCAGGGGTGTGTTAAGAAACTGTGCCGGAGGCACGGAGGAAAGGAAAGGGGGAGGAAAGGGATTCCTAGACACCGATTTTCCCCCACGTCCCCCGCCCCTTGGGAAAAGGTTTGGGCCGCACTTTTAAAGGAAGGGGGAGGAAAATTTAAAGGGAAAATCAATTTTTCTAGTTTCCCCCCCGACCCCCGAGGCTTGGGAAATCAAGGCTCCCAAACTCTCACGAGTGCTTGGAAAGCTCCCATTTCCTCCAACATGATCCCCCATTAAGGCCATCAAAATGAACAACAAATTTTTCTTTGGGGGGCCACCCCCCTGGAAACCCCGGAAAAAAAAACAAAAATCAGCACTTTCCTTCCACCCAAAACCCCAAAAAAAAAGATTTTAAAAAGCAGGAAATGGAGAAACCCTTGCGATTTAAAAAAAATGGAGAAAAATCTGTTGCTCGCTTCACCGTTCCCCCCAAAAGTCACGGTGGAACCCAAAAACAGGACGTGACAGCAGAAAAGGCCAAGTAGGCCTTGCGGCAGCACCCCAAGGTGGCAGAAGCCTAATGGGTGCCTCTTGGGAAAACCCTTTTTGGTTTAACCCCCCCTCACCAACGCGCAATGCCCGGGCACCATCCAACCAACCAAAAGAGGAAAACTTAAGATCCAAGGGGCACGCTATCCCGCTCTCAACACCGATTTTTTGCATGGGTTTCCGGGCCCCCAAAAGACTTCTGGGTTCCAAAAAGGACAATGGGGCCCCAGCTGGCCTTTTTCCCGGGCCCCCGAGGTGTTTCCCCGGGCCCCGCACCAGCGTCATATTTTTGAGCCCCACCCCTTTAGCAAAAGCGAGGATTTAATTTCAGACAAACGGGATCCGGCCCCCCCCCACGAAAAATGTGGATCCGTTTTGGAAATTTTATCCCAAAATGAATCAGGCCCTGGATCCCCTGATGATGGGTTTTGGCCCCAAAATTTCCGGGTCACCGATTAGTTTCCGGGCTACTTTCACTTCCTTTTCAAAAAAGGGAAAAGGTCCCTTGAAAACTTTTTTTTTAAAATGATCATTTTTTTAAATGGGAAAATTTTTTTTTCTTTTTTTTTCCCAACAGTTCATTTGGGTGGGTTTTTTTCTGTGAGGAGACGTAAAAGCAGCAAGGTTTCCCTGACAACACCGAAACCCTTTACTCAAATTTTTAAACCTTTTAAAAAGTTTTTCCCCTTGTCCCAAAGGGTTTTTTAGGGCCCTGGGTTCTGTGAGATACAGCAAAAATCAAAAATCCTTTGGGAAAAAAATGGACTTCCCCAAGGTTTGGGATTTCTCCTCACCAAATTTTTTAAAAAGTGGCTTTAGAAGTCATTTATAAATTTTTTTTGGGGCATGTTCTGTGGGGAAAACAGCTAAAATTATTGGGGGTTTGGAATAAAATTTTGGCTTCTAAGTGGCATTTCCCCCCTCAAAAATTTTTAAAAAGGGCTGGAATTTATTTTTTTTTAATTTTTTTTGGGTCATGCTGCTTTGAAAAAGCAGCCAAATATACAAAACCCTTTTTTAAAAAAAGTTGGGTTTCTAAAAAGACATTTTTTTCCTTTAAAATTGACCAAAGGGGCTCAAGGGGCTTTCTTTTTTTAATTTTTTTGGGGGGCATTTTTCTGGGACTTTCAAACTATACTCAGGTCCTATTCTAAAAAATTTTTGTTTTTTAACAGACATTTGTTCCACAATTTGACCAAAGTGGCTCAAAGGTCATGCTTTTGAATTTTTGGGGGGGGATTTTGGGGGTTTACATCAGCTTTTAAAACAGGGCCTATTCTAAAAAATGTTGTTTTCCAAAAAGGCAATTTTTCTGCACAATTGGGCAAGGGGGTTTGGGTCAAGGTGATGGTGCTGTCAGAAACAGGGAAAAAGGGAGGACACTGTTAATGGACACAAAATTCAAAATGACTTGTTTTTTTCAAGATCTTTTAAAATAGCTATCAACCCCTGATTGAGAAAAACCCATTTAAATACAATGAAAAAAAAAGAAACAAAAACATGGGGGGATTCCCCCCTAAATTTTAAAAAAGTTTTTTCTAGAATTTTAAAAACTAAAAAAATTGCATGTACAAAAAAGCTGTTAAAAAAATTTCCCCCGAATTGGGGCAAGGGGGGTACAGGAAAACCCTTTACCAGATTTTAGGTTTTTCAGGGGAACATGGAGTATGGGGGCACCCGACAAGAACAAAAATACAGAGACCTTTCCTCCAGCACGTTTGAGTAAAAAAGAAAAAAAAAAAATGGGCCCAAAATAAAAGGGGACCTGGGTGTAACAGGAGCGTTTAACCAAACCCGTAATTTTTCCCAAATGAAGCCTCAAAATTGGGCCCCACTCATTTTTCGGAGGGGCAAGCGCAACCCCCGGGATTTTTTAAATGGGGTACAGAGGAAGGCTGGAAATTCTCACACTTCCCCCTTCCCACCCCCTGCTTTTTAGCCGACAGTTTTTCCCCTTGCTTGCGTCATCAGGGCCCTTTTTAACCTGCTGTTAAATAGAAGTCAAAGCCAGCCTGGGCTTATTTACCCGGGACCCACTGTAAATCCGGCCCTGGGGCCAAAGCTGGGGGCCCAGGGCAGGGATAGTCCCAAATTTTTGGTTTCCCCCCCAAAATGGGGGAAACCCAAAATGGTGGTTGAAAAACCCTTTTTTCCGGGGACTTTTTAAATGTGGGGGTCAGCAGGTTTGGGGGTCTTTTTTTTGGCCCCAGGACAGGTATAGTCCAAAGCCAGTTCAACTAAAATGGTGGTTGGGAAAAACCCCCTTTTTTCCCGGCACTTTTTAAATGTGGGGGTCATGCAGGGGTTTTGGGGGTCATGCTGTGGGCCCCGGAAAAGGGATAGTCCCCAATGTCCCCGTGAAACTAAAAGGTGGTTGAAAGACTCCTTTTTTTTCCCCGGCACTTTTTAAAAGTGGGGGGGTCTTTCAGGTTTTTGGGGGTCATGCTTTGGCCCAGGGCCCGGTATAGTCCAAAGTCCCCGTGAAAATAAAATGGTGGTTGAAAAACTTTCCCCTTTTTTTTCCCGGGACTTTTTAAATGTGGGGGGTCATGCAGGGTTTTTTGGGTCATCTGTTTTTCCCCGGGACAAGGGGTAGTCAAAGTCCAGTTCAATCTTTAAAAAGGTGGTTGAAAGACTCCCCTTTTTTCGGCACCTTTTTTAAAAAGGGGGGTCATGCAGGTTTGGGCCATGCTGTGGCCCCCGGGCAGGAAAAGTCAAAAGTCCATTTAAACTAAAATTTGGGGGTTGAAAGAACCCCTTTTTTCGGGCACTTTTTAAAAGTGGGGGGGCCTGCAGGGTTGGGGCTCATGCTGCGTTCCAGGACAGGGGTATTCAAGTCCAGTTCAATTTAAAATGATGGTTTTAAATCTTTCGCCTTCTTTCCCCTTTTTAATTTTTTGGGGGATGCAGGTTTAAAGGGTTTTTCCCGGTGTGGACAAGACAGGGATAGTAAATGGCTGTGATTTTTTTTTCTGTGACTTTTAAACCCTAAGTGTGTTCCCCAAAGAGTTAGGACGTATCCATTTGACTGTTGGGGGATGTTAATTTCAGCTTCTCCAGCCTTTTTTTGGGTGTAATAATGAAGGTTTTGGGTTTGCTCTCCCATAGATTTTAATTAACCCGCGCATAATCGATGCTCCCCTATCAAAAAACCCTTATCGAAAGGGGGCCGACATCGACTATCGATCGACTCGTAGCCTTTTGCAATCGCTAAACACTATTTTCAGGTTTGGAAAACGGGCTGGGCCACCCGGGAAACCTTGAAATTTTTTCCCTTATAAAGGGCCACCCCCTTATTGTCCTGGCTGTGTGTTTCGGGTCTTTGCCCTGCTGGAAACCCAACCGGGGCCCCATTTTTCAATGCTTTTACTGGGGGAAGGGGGTTGTTAACCAAAATCTCGCGATACAGGGCCCCCCATCCATCCATTTTTTCCTTTTAAACAAAAAGGCAGTTTCCTGCCCCTTTTTGCAAAAAAGCCCCAAAAAGTATGATATGTCCACCCTCATGCTTCAGAGTTGAGACAGTGTTCTTGGGGTTGTAGTAATCCTTCTTTTTCCTCCAAACATGGCCAGTAGAGTTAATACCAAAAAGTTCTATTTTGGTCTCATCTGACCACATGAACTTCTCCCATGCCTCCTCTCCCATTGGCGAACTAAAAACGGGCCTGGACATGTGCTGGCGTTAGCATGGTGATGTTCTGTGCCCTGCAGGGAAAGTAAAACCATGATGTCTATGTGTTACAACCCGTTTAAACTTTGAGACTAAAGGGCACAGCTCTATCCAGGGGCATTGACCACTCCCCCATTAGTTCTGGGTTTGATTCCTGACCCCTTTTTCACAATCATCCTTACCCCACGGGTGAGATCTTTCTTAGGCCAAAAGACCGAGGAAATACACAGTTTTCTTGGGGTTTCTTGTTTTCCCTTTTTTTAATAAATTTCTCAAAAAATTGGGGGGGCCTTCCACCAAGGGGCTTGCCCCATAGTCCTGTAGCCCATCCCAGCCTTTTGCCCGGGCTACAGTTTTGTTCCTTGGGGTCCTTAGGGCACCCCTTTTTTCTTGGGGATTGGGGAGAGGGTGGATTTTGATTGAATGGTGTGTGGATAGGTTTTCTTTTTTTTCAAAAATGAGTTCAAACATGTGCAATTAATACAGGTACTGAGTACAGAGTAGGAGGGCTTCTTAAAGAAAAACTAACAGGTCTGTGAGAGCCAGAATTCTTGCTGGTTGGTAGGTGATCAAATACTTATTTCATTAAATAGAATGCTAATTAATTATTTAATAATCATACCATTTGATTTTTCTAGATTTTGTTTTAGATTCTGTCTCTCACAGTTGAAGTGTACCGGCGTTAAAAATTACAGACTTCTCCATTCTTTTTAGGTGGGAAAACTTTTAAAATCACCAATGTATCAAATACTTATTTTCCGCACTGTAAATAACAGAGCTAAGCTTTTCCCCCTAAACATAAACCATCTGACAGGTTTACTTGAAAAGGAATTTTCTCACCATAGACATTTATCACCTCCAGAGGATAGGTGATATTGTCTGATCACTGGGGGTCCTACCATTGAGATCCCAACCAAGTGGTAGAATAGGGACCCTAATTCCACATCTTTGAACCCAGCAGAGCCTGAACATACTTACTGCTGCTCCTTTCAAATCTTTGGGGCTGATGAAGAAAGCCAGCGATCAGACATTTAACACCCAACAGTCCTGTGGATAGGTGAGAAATGCCAATGGTGGGGAACCCGTTTTAAACACACTTTGCTATTTGCAGAAGCACCCATAGAAATTATTAAGGAGGATGGTCGCAAGCGCCACCCTCCTCATTCACATGCATGGCCAGATCACTGCGAGTGGCCAGCATGATAAAACCCTTTTAATTTTTATTTTATTGATTACTTATTGAACAAATAAAAAGTTCTCTTACTAACATTCCAGTAAGAGCCAGTAAGCACTCAAGGGCCCAATAAGACATCTGAACTCAGTGCATGGTGTTTTGTAGAGAAAATTACAGTTAATTCATCCTTGATTAGGTGTCCACCTCCAATCACATCCAAACGTCTAAGCTCCAGCAATTATCCTGGTGCTGTAGTTTAATTTAAAATGTTGGTCCCTATGAGATCATGAAATGTGCATTGGGGTTGTAACTAGAGGCTGCTATATAGGTATGGGCTTGTCCCCACGACACAGGTTTTCAGACGGACTTACAGACAGTTTTCGGTTTTTAAAGCCATCTGTAAAGTGACTGTCAACCTTTTACATGGAACTTAATGGAAAATCCGTGCAGCAGTCCACACTGCAGAAATTTTCCACTGGACGGCTTTTTAGACCGCCAACGGTCCGAAAAACATTGAACATGTTCATTCTTCCGCCCGGTTTTCGGATGGAACATGAACATGTCGGTGCGAAGGGGAGGGCTTGAATCCGCAAACTGCGGTCAAAAGGCGCCCCCCCTGCGTGCTAAATACAGACCAAATACCGGTCGGGATTTCCTGACTGGTATTTGGTCTGTGCCGTGTAAACGCAGCCTATATCTCATTCCACTCCCATGAGTTTGCTATTACATACATTGGGTGATTATTGTAAAGTCCTTTAAGGAACAGTTTGTAAGCCGTTTTATGCACTTACTATTGGCTTTATGAGTTTGATTATTTACTGCTATGCCCCTTGGAACTGTATATACTTTGTGGGGGCATCTGCTGATTTTTGTTGTTGGTGCTCTTTTAATGCAATTTTATTTATATATGTAACAAAGTCTATTTTATGAATTGGTAATAATTTCTTATTTAATGCGGGATCAGTATTACTTATATGTTACTTATTATGCAGTTTTTGGCCTAAAACCTATTAGCCCAGTACTCCCCTGGGCATACTTTGAACATTCATGCTTTGTAGGACCTTTTAAAGGGTTTGTACTGTTTTGCAATAATTGCTATTATGACTATATCTGAATGCAGATTGTTTGTCAGAAAGAAGTTATCTTCGTGTTTAAGCAAAGCGAAGTCCCTATACCGTTTCTTTTTATTGTAATATTACTGAGAATACTAATGAATATAAATGTTCACATGCGTAAACTTATTCTCCCATGTTTAATGAAGCAAATGTCTCAGTTAATGTTCAAAAACGGCACATTCCAGCCTTATTATGGCACTATTGATGTGAGGCACTCATGGGTAATAATCCCTGCTGTATAATTTACATGATTGGTTCACAGATATGTTGATTGCCCACAGTCTGCTAAGAAGTTCTTATGACTTTGCAGAGGTTTGCTGAAGCTCAAGACCCTGTTCAACAAAGCAGCTATGATTGTTTTATGCTTATGGACTCCAGACTATTTTTTGACCCAATAACTTTAGCCATATTTTTCACCAAAACATGGCTTTATCATTTTTATGCTGTGAAAATGGTAACAGATAAAAACACAAATGGCGACATGTATGAAAACTGGCGCAGACCAGACAGTCATACTTCTCAGTAGGTTAGTGTAGCATTCGTCAGTATGTATGAAAGTGTCTCACAGCACTTTAGAAATGTGTCCCGCTGTGAGGCAAAAACATGCACCAAAACGTGCGCCAGAAAGTGTGCCAAAATTTATCTCGCCAATTTGAAATTGGCATGGATTACACGGCCACATTCTGTTGAGGGTGTCGGACGTGCACCAATTTTTGGCGAAAGACCTTTTAAAAATATGTCGGCCAGAGGCAAAGCACGTCTGAAAATTGGCACAGCCCCGTTCATACATGTTGCCCAAAATATGTTTAGGAAAATTTCTGAAATTCCCCTAACAAATAAATAGGTTTTATTTTTTTCAACTCATACATTGTAAATCTGTATACACAAACATCAAAGCTGGAACACTATAAGGTTAGGTTCCATTGGAAAATCTGCTGTGGAATACATGGAAGAAATCTAAAGCCTATCCTTGGGTTTTCAGCTGCATATTTCACCATCTATTGCTGCAGACTTCCCCCACAATTTTGGGCACTTTTCCTGGCTATTCAAATGAAATTTTTTTCTCTCTGACACAGATTTTGCATTAAAAAAATCTGTGCCATAGTAGCTTATATTCTCATTAAAAACAACAGAGCAAATACTTTATTATATGCAATTTTCAGGTGAATTCTGACACAAAATACACATCAGAATGTACTTCAAAAATATAACCCAATGGTCCGTTCACATGGGATTGAAATGCTGTGGATTTTCCATGTCATACAAATGTTGTGGATTTCTTACAGAATTTCCACTAGGCTTTTGGAGTGGAAAATGGTCAATCTATTTAAAATCCTCAACTGCAAATTTTGTCGTGGATCTGGAACATTTCCACAGCAGAATCCACAGCTGCGGAATTATTGTCAGTTTTGACTTTGATCATACATAAGGCAACGGGAAAAAAAACACAATAAATCCACAGCACATTCACAACACAAAAAGGGATTGACAAACAATTTCAAATCCAGCAGTTGCAGATTATGTGCTTTCATTCGAGTTTTCCACTTGTGAATGAATCTTTTTATACTATTGAAAATTATTTTTCATCCCAGTGACCTTTATTTGGTAAAAATGCCTTGTTTATTTTAATGTTTTTATTTTCTGGAATTTTCACCTTCACTTTTTTTGCAGAAAAAAGCTGTGTCCAGATGTTAGCTAGAAGACAACAGAGAAGTATAAAATATACTACATACATTGCGTTCATTGTGGTGTTTTTCCTTACTTTGGATGCACTTCTTTTTATTACTATTGAATATTTAGTATTTTTCTCCCAGTGACCTCCATTTTTTTTTTTCCTGCATGTGCATTGCATTTCTTTTTTGTTGTTTTTTTGTGCTGTTTTTTTCACCTTATAAATCATGTGATTTAAAGAGGGATCATTAAATCACATGATCTATGAATCACATGCTACTAAAAATATATAAAAACCCTTTAAAAAACACATGCAACTTTTAGGTGCTTTTCAAGCCTCAAACAAATATAGGGTAAAGGAAGCCATAGGGTAATTGTACACACAGCTTTTTCCAGAAAAAAAAACTCTTCTTAGCAGTTCCTGATGCAAAAACTAGGAATGTATCCAAAAGTAACAGAAAATAGCAAGGAGGGGCTTACACTTCTAATTTTTCAAATTGTGGATTTAAAACTTCACATGTCAATCTCTGTGTTAAAAATTTGCACAGCACGTGGATAAGATTTGCAAACTATCATCAACTTGCCTGGTACTGTAATCCGTTGAAACTACAGCTACATTACTGAGATGCCTCCTTGACGGAGAATAGCTAAAATAGCACAAGAATGCCACCAGTAAAAACTGGGTTATTAGGTAACTTTACAAGGCAGGATGGAGAAGATAGCACAGGAGAAGTATGAAGCAAAAGTGGAACAGGTTGAGTAAGGTGGCATAAGGGAGCCGTGAGAGATAAGCTGTCACAAGAGAAACACAGAGAATAATCTATTATTAGTGGCATGAAGTCTATATTGGCATCAGAGAAGTAAGCAAACAACTATCATCTATAATACTAGAAGATCCACCACTGAGGCAGGATAGGTATAATGGGACTTGTGAAGCAGGATAAGTATGCTGATATGATAAAGGCACTTTGGACAATGAGACATTATAGACATTGCTACAAGATGGGTAAGTCGACAGAGGAGGCCCAATGGGTAATCGGTCCTACAGAAAAAATTATGGTTAAGCTGGTACACATAAGGGATGATGGAATCATTATCATCATTGGCAATCTCAAAACAAGAATGACACCCATCAAGATGACTTTTTTTGTGTTCTAAGATGAGGCGTCCAATCCTTGAGCCACATATCTTTGGGCATTGCAGGCAAGAGGCTCCTTTTGGAAGTTGGTTTTGCAAATCTGTGTTCCCCTCCCTCTTCTTTCGTCGTCATTGCAGAGAAAGTTCTTCTCAAAATTCATAGGCACTTGATGGTCAGTGTGGAGATATATGAGACAATCTGTGGCTGGTAAGCTTCCCAGCTAGCAATATAATTTTGGCTTTTTCTAAGGTGGGTCTTGATGGTGTCTTTAACTCATTTCCTCTGGTCACCCAAAGTTCTCTGGCCTTAGCTCAGTTGGGACCTTGTCTGAAGAGATTGGTGTCAGGCATTCTGATGCAGTGGCCCTCCAGTGGGTTTGGTTTTGCAAGATCATGGCTTGATACTGGTCATCTTTGCATCGGTAAAGACCATGGAATTGGCACAGCGATCCTCCCATTTGATATGCAGGGCACATCGGTGGAATCTTCAGGTGGCAATGGCAGGTAACCCAAATCTCGATGGCATGCAGATGAGTAGTGACAAAAACTGCTCTATAGAAAATTAGTTTGGTTTCCTTCTTAAGTTCATGGTTCTCAAAGACCCGATGCAGGAGTTTCCTGAAAAAATGCTGGCACAACTGATGCGGTACTGAACATTCTCCACAGCAGTTACCTTTTGGGATAGGTGGCTGCCAAGGCAGAAGAAGTGCTCAACAACTTCCATAGTTTCACCAGTGACACTGATTACTGAGTGCTCAGTAGCCTTTTCGGGACACCGTGGTAGAGGATTTTTATTTTCCTGATGTTGATGGACAGTTCAATGCTCTTTTAAGCACTGGCTAAGCAGTTCACATGGGTTTAGGGTTCCTCTGTGGAGTCTGCAAATATAGCACAGTAATCTGCATGCTGGAGATCGGTAACTGTGGTTTTGGAAGCTTTTTTCTTCACCTTGAGGTGATGTAGGTTAAATAGCATTCTATCAAGCGGGTACCTGACCTTAATGCCATGGGGAGAGTGATGGTAAAATGCCATTGTGGAGGAAGATGGTAAAAATGTTTGTCACAGTGCCACAACCCTGCTTGACTACTGTTCAGATAGTGAAGGGATCTGTTTCCATCTCATTTTAGAGAACAGTGAAGTCATCTGGTCATGTTACCCACTCAGGATACCATAGGCAGGAAGTAATAGGAGCTCCATGTTGGTTTACCTTTCTGCATTATGTACAGTATATATGATGCAGAACGAGACTGATGTGACTACATGTATAGTAAACAAAAAATTTGGTTTAAACATATATACAATACTACAACAAATTGCATAGTTGGTATCGCTGTATCCATAAAAGTCCAATCTATTGAAATATATAATCATTTATTCTGTACAGTGAATACCGAACAAAAAAATTGTGGGTTATTTTGTCCCCCAAAAATTGGACTAAAAGGTGATGAAAAAGTCACATGTTTCGCATGAAAAGGTCGCCAGACGTGCTGTGTCCAGTGGTCTGTAACTCATCCTATAATGTATAGCAGTTCAGGGCATTTTCATTACAAATCTTGAAGTGCGGCCGGTTCTGCCAGAGAGGAGTTCACTCTATTCATGAGCAGTCGCTAGCCCTGTCCCTAGCAGATCAATTGTTTTCTACCTATTATTGTAATTGGGTAGGAAACCGTCATTCAGCAGTGGGTTGGCGGAGCCAGCGGATGCTCATAAATAAAGTGGACTCATCTGTGGCAGCGCGGGCCACGCTCATTCAGATTTGTGAAGTAAATGCTTTAAATTTGCTGTAGGTGAGGGTAGGAACACACAGTGTGGTCGTGGTGCAGCCAATAGTCTCATCTCTGATTATGACCATCAATGGCTGGACAGGATGTCAGCAAACTCATACAGCCATTGGAGGACGCACCACTATCAGCAGTACCTTCCCTTACAGGATAAGTGGCAGACTACTGTGAGGGCAGCATTAGCAATGTGGCAGGTTTTCTTTAAAGTAAAACCCTAGTGGAAAGAGTACAATTTTATATCATAGTGTGTTCAAACCACCGAAGTGAAAGAGCGGTTTTAATTTATTTTAGTTCCAGAGGCCCAAAAATACAAAAGCCCGCTCCTTTCAGTTTAAAGTCCAGTGTTATTGAAAATAGATTAAAAATTAATATTTCCACTAAAGCTTTTTGAAGGGCAGGAGACTTGGAGAGACATCTATGATCGGGTTTTTCACCCTTTTCTGGCATAAAATGCGCCAAAGTAAGCAGGCTGAGATGTCTAATGCACCTAACGAATGTGTTAGGTGCATTGTTCGTAAGACGCAACACTTTCTAATGTGCCTAACATGTGGGGGCGTTCTGGGAGTGTTCTAGGGGCATGTCGCACCACACTCATATTATTAGATACATACATACAGTATATGAATTTGGTTCGGCAAAACTAGGCGCATTAGTGCTCGAACAGGCAGACCTATTTTAATATGGTCTGCCTGAGCCTGAGGAGTCAAAGTGGAGTTAGATTTGATATTAGGGAAAAAAATGTCTGTTATTTCTCAACTTACACCAGTGCAATAATAAAAGTAATTTCTGATAATTATCAAAATATGTAAAATGTAATTATTTAAATTTAATAAAAAATGTTACCATATAAAATTAATATAAAAAATATATAATATCCCAAAAATAAAAAAATATCTCCTATAAAATGTATTTAAGATTAATAGAATCTCAAAATATTTTACATTAAATAACCCACTGATGATGTTGTTCAGATTTTTACATTTTTAATTTTTACTACATTAAATTTTAAATTTATTTTTGCTGCTCTCACCCTTAATTCTACATACAGCAAGAGCCAGCACACTACAGGTGTGGTTCACCAAGCAAGATCAGTACCATAGTTTCTATTCACAGACATGCTATTCTAGCTTATCTATAGCCTTTATACATGTTTGGTGCATTACTTATGCGCCTAAGTTCCGTAATGCGCCAAACACATAGGTGAGGCGCGATGAACTTTATACACCATTTATGAATGCACAAAACTCACTTTTATACATTCAGGCGCATTATACACTGAAAAATAGATGCGAAAATGCACTTTGATCCGCCTAGTTCTATACGTGTCTCCCTAGGTGTATAAATTGCTTTGTTTTATTGTAATTTGGAGACTAAAAAGCATTTTATACTTTCTCTGTGCTGGTAGTATATGGCCTCATTTGCATTCCTGTATGGAAACATGGATGAAATATGGTTGCACATAACAGATTTTTTTTTCACTTTTTTCTTTTTTTTGGATGTTTATTGTGTCCATTTTTAAGTCATATTTTGTAATAACCTGTCAGTTTTACATCCATCTATGTTCCATCTTATGTTAAAGGGCTGTTTTTTTTGTTTTTTTGCTGAAATATGTATATAAACAGAACAGATATGGTAATCTAAGATTTAAAAGTGCATGCCTCATGAAATAGAAACCAATAACTCCTATGGAATTAAATGTCTCCAGTACAGATCTGAAGGAACAAGCTCCATATTAAATGCCATGGTGCATTAAAATGCAGGTCTAAAAATACAGTAATGGGAAAAAAATAATGTAAATGTATTATCAAAGACCAGAATAAATAGCGGTCTGATATATAAAGGTGTGGATGCCACCTATAAATGGGTACAGATGCTGCCACTGTGCAGCATGGAGCTAGGTGATAGCCAAGCTCGGTACACACACAGTCTCTTCTCTGTTATACTTCAATTAAGCAATGCTTGCTCAGATAACATTATTTCAGTCAGCCTCTTGATTTTACACCTTGTAACCTAAAAGTCCCTGGTAACACTGTGCGTGAAACATGTTGGGCAGGTACAGCAACTAGACAGTGACAATGGGTCAGATGGTAATTGCAAAAGAACTCTGGTGACATCTGCCCCACACAACTGTCATACACTTCTGTGCCACATTTATTATGTTTTGTAGACATTCACCCAACAAGGAGGTGTCATAACAATGTATGGTGGGTTAGCACGGAACATTGTGCGCTAAAATTTTGGCTGTATTGTTGCTGTAAACTAAGCTAACAAATAAATGGTATAGACAAAAGTGGCCAGCTGTGTCTGTATTTATACATTACAGATATATGGAGTGAAAGGTTTTAGCTATTTAGTAGTCAAATTACATGAATGGGAAGTGAATTGCAATAACTTTTTTAAAGTACTCCTCGTCTCCTTCAAAAAGCTTTGCAGTGTTTCTCAACTCCAGTCCTCAGGACCCACCAACAGGTCATGTTTTCAGGATCGCACAGAATGCACTGACAATAATTATATCACCTGTGTTAGGATCTCCAAAAGAATGCATGGACAATAATTACATCACCTGTGCAATAATGAGGAAATCCTGAAAACCTGACCTGTTGGTGGGTCTTGAGGACTGGAGTTGAGAAACACTGCTTCAGAGTGAATGTTAACAGCTAGGCAGGCTGGGAGTGACTCAATAAGGTCCTGGTAGGTGGTCACAGGTGTCTGGAGCCATATTGAATGCATCCCACAGCTGCTGGAGAGTGCGTGGGGGAAGATCGGTAGAGTGAACATGATAATCAAGATGGTCAGGGTAGTGCTTAGTAGTCTGGTCATGCTCCTCCAACCAATGGTGGAGACTTCTAGCTGTGTGACATGTTGTATTGTCTTGCTGAAAGATCCTAGTTGCACTAGCAAAGACAATCATCATGTGTTTGGATGTACGTGATCTGCAAGGATGGATTCATGCCCAAATCATTGAGAGTCCCTCCATGTTGATGAGTGGGCTCAGAGAATACCATAAAAACATTCCCCAGACCATAATGCTGCCACTACCTGCTTGTGTTCTTCCAGCAATGGTCACATGGTATTTGTTTTCTGTTTTTCCCCACCTGACACGCCAATGTCTATCTGCTAAATGAAGCAGAAAATGGGACTCATCAGAGAAGGCAATCCTTTGCCAATCAGTGGAGGTCCAATTCTAATACTGCTGTGAAAATTGAAACCTCTGCCAATGTACAAGGGTTCATCTGTCTGCTTCCAAGCCCCATTTGCAGAAATACTGCCACCCATAGGTCAAAAGCCAAAAATCATCCCTTTTTATAAATCTGATAAATCATCCCTTTTACCCACGACAGCAATGAGGGATATGTGTGCAGACAGCCTATCACACAATTTATACACCCACTGAGCCAGCTCACCACAAGTGACTTCGTTCATGACCTATGCCAACATTTAAAATAGGAAGTGGTCATAATAATGTGACTATGTAGTTCATAAATTAAGTTTTATTTATACCAAAATGAGATCTTTTTGGGCCACCTGTTATGCTCGTTCAGCAATCTAGCTAGAAATACGTCAGCCAACTACCAGGACTCTATTGCCTCTGTAGTATGTCTGCCAGATCCTTTTTTCTCTCTATACATTCTTCTCTCTTCAATGCTTGCTCCTCTTGATCCCCCATTTTCCTTTACACGTACGCCTGGACTGGTCACAGTGTCGCACAATGAAGCAGATTTATTTCACATGCCAGTCTAGGATATAAGGCCCGTGCAGTAAGATGTGACAGGTACATGCCTGTCTATGTACTACACATAAGTATGTGCTCTAATTCACATCACTTTATGGAATATTATGTCATAAATCAGACAGCTGGAGGCCTCCGCCCTTCCTACTAAGCCCTGTCCACTATTCTAAATATAGTGAGAAGCGTAAAATACAAATTGCTTATATGAATAAGACATACATTACTTCATAAATTGCCTCAATTTCTTTCTGCATGATATAAACTTTTTTTTTTTTTTTATAAAGAGCTTATTACACCCCAGCATTGTTAGTAGATCCGTAGTAGTATTTAATTATTATTATTATTATTTTTTTAAAGCTATTTTTTATCCATAAATTTTACCTCTTCCTCAAAAGTCTATCCCTGATATTGGCTTTGTGCTGAGGGGCGTTTGGGACCCCGTCAAGACCTGAGTGAGAATGCTGACTCTACACCTTCTATAGCTTTAACAATATGTTCATCCTGCTAGTACCTACATTACCTACAGTACCTACATTAAATGAGGTCGATATGCGCATTAGAGCAGTAAAGTGCAGAAGCCCAAAATAATGATGTTGCTGCTGGGTGTACAGGGGCTTGCTTTTTAAATAGTTATAGTATTAGAAATAAGAGGGGTGTTGTAGATTTGTCCTGCTAGTTGTGTTTCCCCACTGCTGTTCTCGTGTAGTCTTCCACTGCTCCTTGTTTTACCAATTAAGAGGCATGTAGTAGGAGGTTTTGGTATTTCCTCCATTCATATGATCTCATAGTGCTTGCCATCTATAACATGGTGTACATGCAAAATGTGTCAGTAGGGTTAAATAAAGATCAAGAGTTCCCTTGGGAACCTGTGGATGACAGATGGGATACCTCAGCAGCTTGTAGTTGGTAGGACTCATTGAATGGACACCTATTGTAAAAATAATCTATATTGCATAATATATATTTTTGGATGACAAATTGGATACCTCAGCAGTCATTGAATGGCCACTTAGCATGGTATATATGTTTTTGGTGGAAATTGGTGGTGCAATTGGCATCTGTGATGTGGACCCAATTAGTATTTGTGCTCGGAGCTTTCCCAGCATGTAAGAGTGGGCCCTGCAGTTAGAAACATGGTCACTTGGAGTCGCCAGAGCCGCAGGATAATAGAAGGAGGGTCTCCGGAGAGGGAAGACTAAGAAGTAGGAAAGGAGGATTCAGTCAGAGCAGAGAGAATGGAGTGGCATTACGGAGATCTTCTATTTTTAAATGCAGCCATGTTGATAGTTTAGTTTCCCCACTGTGTAGTCGAACCAGAGAGTTTACACACCAGAGACCTGAATGTAGATCCAGACACTTGGATACAGAGTGTGGACAGAGAGGGAGACTCCCGTCTCATGGTCTAGCCACTGAAATACATGTCAGAAACTTGGGAACTGCAGCATCTGGTTCCTAGTGGACCCCACTTAGCAGTGATAAAAGTATATTGTTGTTCTAAGTTCTTGTTTAGATGGTTAAATACAGAAACTGTTGCCTACTCCGCATTGTGGCCTACCTTCACTATTCGTCGGTATTACAAGTGGCGTAGTCGGCAGGATGGAGACTGTCATAGCCAGTTCAGAAGAGGGACCAAGTAGAACACGGATATCATTGTCCATTCTGGTATTAAAGGCACATACTTGAAATGTAATGTTAACAGCCCTTATCCAGAAGAGGAATTGCTGGCTAGCGGTTCTCACTATTCAGATTTCCGTACTTCTCTTTACATTTGGTTTTATTTATTCTACATTGTAAATACATCCTTTTTGTAAAATGAATGTATATGTTCCTTAGACACTATTTCTGCATGCATTGTGCTCTACTTCAGCACAATAACATTACATTTGCTCTTAGTTTATGAGCTATAAATGTGTTACATATAAAAGAAGCTGTAAAGCCCATAAAGTCAATCAGTTAATCCACTACTAAAACCCAACACATCTCTAGGTGTTGACAGCGTCTCACAGATTACTGAAATCTTCCTATTATACAGAGTATAATAGAAAAATGACAATAACAGGCCTGTAATATGCAGTTAATATTACCATTTGCTTTAAACAACCCCATAAGACTTAGTTTTATTGTTGGTAAAAACCAAAAACCATAAGTTTACAAACATACAGTCCTCAACGCTGCAGTGATTTTTGTTTACGCCATCTTCTGGCTTTTCAAGAGATATATTTACTTATTTCTCTTTCGCCTACATAGACATTTGGGGGCTTGTTTTTTGCGGGACAAGATGTTCTTTTTGATAGAACATTTAATTGTACCATATAATGTCCCGGGGAACCGAAGAAACAAATTTATGGGGACGGGATGTGAACCTCCTTCCCCCAACAATTGCACCATTTCTGTAGAGGTTTCATTTTTATGGAGTTCATTGTTTGGTTTAAATCTGTATTTTGCAGGTTGGTATGAATCTGGTAAAAAAATTTTGGGAACACAAAATGACCAAAAAACGCTATTTTGTCGTTGGGTATTTTTTTTTCTAATGCATTCATCGTGATGTTATGTTTTAATAGATCGGACGCAGCTGTACCAATAATAAATGGGTTGTCCAAGTATAGAAATGCATGGATGCTTTCAAAAACCAGTGCCACACCTGTTCACAGGCTGGGTGAGGTTCTTACTACTCTATAACAAAATCCGACAGTATTTTACTTATGCCTTGTAAATGAGGCCTACATGCCGTGTAACTCTGCGCAGCTGTTTTAAAACATCTGTGTAGAGAGCACCGCTGCAAACTAATTGTGCAACTGCAAGAGTGAAGACCCAGCTCTCCCCTGAGAATGTGGGGACAGTATATTACAGTATGTTCCCTAACTTCTTGTTCTTATATGCAGTGCTCAATGACAGCGGTATATAGAGAAAAGCAAGAAGCCTCCCAGCTTCCTTGTTAGTTGCAGATGCTGCTGGGTCTTATCAGACCCCAGATCAGTTCAACAGTGAGTTAGGGCGTGTCCCCACTGCACAGGACAAATACCGCCGGTTTGCCGGCCGGTATTTGTCCTGTTTTGCGGCCATCCCCACGGCCGCGGAGGTGTGGGGGGCGGCTTTTCTCCACGATGAGCGGAGTAAAGCCCTCCCCCTCCACATTGACATGCACAGATTCTGTTCGAAAACCAGACGGAAGAATGTGCATGTTCAATGTTTTGCGGCCGGACCGCCGGCGGAAAAACCGCCCGATGGAAAACCCATGCAGTGGGGACTGCTGCACGGGTTTTCCATAGAGCACCATTTTTTCAGGCGGTCTGAAAAACCGGCCAAAAACACGTGCCGTGGGGACATGCCCTTAGGCTATGTCTACTCAGGACTGGATTTTGGTCAGTTTTTCAATGGATTCTGTATTTTAAATCTGCTGAAAAACCAACTGTATGCAGCACTTTGCAGCCCTCATTAGAAAATCCATACAGCAGTCTACACAGCACAGATTTTATTGAGGGTTTCTTAAACCTAAAACCATCTGCTGGAATATAGAACATGTTGTATATTCCACCGGACCAACAGCAGATTCCCACAGCCTTAATGTACTGGGTCAATGGGAATCCCAAAAAAGACAGTGTTTTTTTCACATTGCTGTGTAGTCATAGCCTTAAAGGACTGTGCGGGAACTGTAACATGCAGATAACATAACAGCCCCAGTTACAGTAAAATCGGCAAAGAACTACTTTAAAAAGGCCTCTTATGTGGGCACAATATGTAAAATAAAATTATTAATAGAAAAATAAAGACAATAAAAGTAATAAATAAAAGCAACTGACGAAACAACCCAAACCACAACTTTTAACCCACCCCTGAAAATCCCAGATCTATATATCACGTATATATAAACATTCATGGCAAAAAAGTGACAGAATAAAAAACATACTTTACTGTAACTTTTACAGTTTAAACAGATAAATTAAAAAAGTGAAAAACAGAGTTTTTATTGTTTTACCATTTTCCTTGATACTTTCCTTGGTGTAAAAAAAAACACTTCTAACAGAAAAAATGCAAAAAAATTAGTAGAATTACTGAGCATTATACTGTTCAAAGCCACATGCACTAAAGAAAATGAAAATGTGCCTGGTTAGGAAACGACAAAATTGTCCCTGTCAGGAACTGGTTAAAATGATTCTCTGTTTTAAACAGGTAGTGATATGTCATGGAAACAGAGTGACTACAGATCTAATGTTGACAAACTGGTTGTAGGCTCAGTCTCTGTTAGCATCACTGTTGACAGCCAACGTCTTAGTTTCTGTACATTGTGGCAGCAGGAATAGCAGAGCATACTATTCTTGTCATCCAAATAAAGGATGAAGTTCAATACACGTCAAAACACAACTGGTAAAACAAATGGATATCGGGAGTCAGAAGAGCATGATGGAAAAGTCTGGCTGAGCTGTGTAATATGCACTGAGCAGTGTTGGACTGAGGTGCCTAGGGCCCACCAGTGGAATGCCATTCTGGGGGCCCTTCTGTGGAGTTGATTGTGGAGGCCCACCCTACAGCTACTGTACATGCTTCTTATAATCTCCTTCTTGCTTTTTTGCCTCTTTCTATCTGCCTTCATGTCTCTCTCAAGTATGAATATGCAGTTTATAAGGAACTCCAGGTCTGCCATGTTCAGGGGCTCGCTGGGGGTTTTCCCTGTGGGCCAGTCCAAGCCTAGTCCTGAGATCTGATTTTCTACAACATCCAGCAAGTACATTAGTGTTCTGGGTTTGTTGACCCTCTGCCATGTTCCACTGACTGTGACTTGTCTGTGAGGTTAGCTATAGTGACTATACTGTATGTGGATATATGAATTACAAGTTCACTTTTTTGTTGTATTTTTTTTATTTCATGTATGTTACATTTATTAAAATAGATAAATAATAAATCTAACTTTACAAACAGACCAATAAACTTGAGGTTGTTTCACCATTACATATTATTGATTTAATAGATTATAAAAATAAAGCATATTTGCCATTCACATTAATTGAATGAAGAGTTATGACATCTACACTGACAAGCAAAAGGATTACTGTTACGGGTACCCCTGCGACTTACACATCATGTCGTGGACGCATCAGTAATCCTAGATATCCTGCTGCTGCATGTCGGGGTGTGGGCGCACTCGCAGACCTGGTCCCCGTCCTGTCTACTTTCCTCTCTCCCTGCGCTCTGTCTGCCAGCTGGCAGGTGTGCGGCAGCTCTGTGAAATTTAAATTGCCAGCACCAGTAATTGGTGCTTATTGTCTACTGAGAAAGCGACCCTGTATTATTCTAGCCTTACCGTGTACCAGACTTCCTTGCCGCCATCTCGTGACTAAGATTCTTGCTACTTGCCCTGATCATTCTTGGTCCTCTCCTTTTTTCACTCTACACATCCCCCATTGGACAAACCATCAGCAGATTTGGCTTTCAGTCCTATCTCTATTCTGATGACACCCAATTATACACCTCCTCCCATGACATCACTCCTGCCCTGCTACAAAACACCAGTAACTGTCTGTCCGCTGTCTCTGACATCATGTCCTCTCTCCATCTGAAACTAAACCTCACTAAAACCGAACTTCTTGTCTTTCCACCATCTTCTAACCAACCCTACCCTGCCATTTCTGTCTCAGTCTGTGGCACCACCATAACTCCTAGGCAGCAGGCCCGCTGTCTTGGGGTAATACTAGATTCTAATCTGTCCTTCACCCCTCATATCCAATCCCTTGCCCGCTCCTGTCATCTGCACCTCAAGAACATCTCCAAAATCCGTACTTTTCTCACTGTGGAAACAGCTCAAACCCTCATTATTGCTCTTATTCACTCTCGTCTTGACTACTGTAACTCCTTGCTTAGTGGTCTCCCTCTCTGCAAACTCGCCCCTCTTCAATCTGTCCTGAATGCAGCAGCCAGGCTTGTCTTTCTTTCCAGCCGCTATACTGATGCCTCTACCCTGTGTCAGTCACTGCACTGGCTACCTATTCAGTACAGAATACAACATAAACTCACCACTCTCACCCATAAAGCTCTCCACAGTGTTGCTCCTCCCTACATCTCCTCCCTCATCTCTGTCTACCACCCTACCCGTGCTCTCCGCTCTGCTCATGATATCAGACTACATTCCTCAATCATTCGAACCTCCCATGCCCGTCTCCAAGATTTCACACGTGCAGCATCAGTTCTGTGGAATATGCTACCGCGGGCGATCAGGCACATTCACAACTCTCATAGTTTTAAGAGGGCCCTGAGAAAACATCTCAGCCTGGCCCACCAAGATCCCTAACTGCTATCACACACATTTGTCACACTCCCTACACTAGGGCACTCACAGGAACTTATCTGTATATTGATGTACTGTCAGGGTGGCAGGGTCACCCAATTTTTATGTAAACCACCTCCTATTTATTAAACATGGCTGGACCATTGTAAACCTTGCACTTCTTGACCCTTTGTCTCACCCATACACCATAATAGATTGTAAGCTCTCGCGAGCAGGGTCCTCATACCTCGTGTCTTATTTGTAAGTTCTTTTAATGTGTAATGTCTGTATGTACACCCTCTAAATTGTAAAGTGCTGCGGAATATGTTGGCGCTATATAAATTAAGATTATTATTATTATTATCTTTCTGCCTGTCCCCGACTACGGACCTTCTCTACGATGCCAAATTGCACCAGGTGTAGCAAGCAGGAGTTCATCTGCCCAGCGGGCTCTGGTGAAAATCAACTTCATTCTCTGATGCGGCTTACAGCATCATTTGCAGTAGCTCATTGGATCCACTAATTGTAGTCCTTACAATGACAATGTTTTAGACTTTTGACTTTCAGGATCCATGTCTCATGATCCACTACAGTTTTGAAAGTGAGGCTACCATCATTTTATAGACAATCATTTTGGCTATCTCATACATAAATTTAACTTGCAACTATTTAGAACATGCGTAGTTATGCAGATTCTTGCCATGTAATAGTTACTGCATTTTTACTGTTTTGCTCCAAAAAAATCAAAATTTAAATTTTTATTATTTTGTTAGTATTTTGTAAATCCACTCTTGGCTTTCAACTCTGCCAGAATCCTTCTGGACATGCTCTTGATCAGATTCAAGCATGTTTTGTCTGAAATCTGATCCCAGGTCTCTACTATATGTTACCAATGTTAGTGCACACTGGTCGACTCACTTGGGTATGAATACTTTTTCTTCAAATCTACCCACAAGCGTTCGATTGGGTTGAGGCCTGGGGACTGTGGGGACCAATCCAGCAACTCTATTTCATTGTCATTGATCCATTTCTTCGTCAATTTCAATGTATGCTTCGGGTCGTTACCCTTCTGGAACACTATGTCATCCTTTTCATACCGATACTACTCGATTGTACAAAGTAACTCATCTTGTAGGATATTCACATATTGCTCGGCACTGGACCACCAACATCTTTGGCTGTGAAACATCCCCATATCCTGAGGCTTCCTCCACCGAACTTGACAGTTTCTTCAATTTCTCGATCTATTAGCCTCCTTTTCCCTTGATTCTTCCAAACCCATTTGCACCCATAAAAACCCGGTCTATTGACTTTTGTCTTATTGCTCCAAATCACCCATTTCAATTCTTCTACTGTCCACTATTCATGCCTTTTTGCAAACTCGAGCCAATGCCATTTATGATGATATTGAAGTTGAGGCTTCTTCACCTTTTTTCGGGGCATCGTTCCAGACTTGTGTAATGCGTGTCACATGGTGCTTGCATGGATGTCTGTGATCTCACCCTTATGAAGCATACGAGCCTCCTCCACTGCCGTCTTTATTGCGCCAAAACTGATAGACCTTGTGATGATTAGAACGTATAGACCTTGTGATGAGCTGACTTGCTGATTCTGATATTTTGCCTGGACATTCACCTCTTGGCTTTGGAATGGATGGATGGACTTTATTTTGCATTCTTCCAACTGTTATAATGTCACATGATGCAGTTTGGCAATTGTCTTGGCCGAGAGACCACTATCGATGAGCTGGATGATGCTATTCCTCTTTTCCTGGGAAATCTTCCTTGATTCGAACCAGCAACCTTTTGCTTGGGAATCAATCTAGTAACACACACTGAGCTATTAAGTATATAAGAAGTATACAAAAAGAAAAAGATTTTTCCACCACCAAGAGCAAAACAGTAACAATGCAGTTACATGATAAGAATCTGCAGAACTAAGCAGATGCTAAATAGTTGCAGGTCAAATTTATGTTTGAGATAGCCAAGATAATTGTTTATAAAATAATGGTAGTCTCACATACAAAGCTGTAGTGGATGGGGAGATATGGAGCCTGAAAGTCAAAAATTCAAAACATTGTCACCCTTTGCTTGTCAGTGTACTTACCTCCTATTGTGCTACCTGATGTTCAAAGTGTATAGCACTCGGTGGACACACATGCTCAGTCACTCTCTCCACAGCCTCAAAGCACAGCAGCCAAAATAAATAGCTTTTTGCCCTGTTTCCTGCTTGGCCACAGTAAGTACACTGAGTGGCCACTTTATTATAGACACCTTTTTAGTTGCCGAAGAACCACAGAAGTTCTCTGTGCCATGGCTGTTTAACTGTTTTGTGTCCGGCTCATTTTTGGTTTATTGATTCCGTTTTTTTTCATCCTCACCTTCCAAGAGCCATAACTGATTAATTTTTTGTCAAGGAGTTGCATTTTTAATGCACTTTAGTATGTATGGAAAGTGAAAAAAAAAATCATTTTGGGGTATGTGATTGCTCATTTTTTGCAGGGCAAGGATAAGTTTTCGTTTTTTACCCATTTGAAGTATATGCAACTTTTTTATATTTTTTATTACATTTCTTCTGAGGGGCAGAACAAACAAACAATACAATTATGTCGTTGAGTATATTTTATTTTATGTTGTCCACTAGGGATGAGCGATATTATTAGCAAAAGTTGAAATCGGCATGGTTTTTAGGCTTATCGGAAATTTCTGATCACACGATAGTTTAGGTGACAATCTTACAGATAATCTATTACTATCACGCCATTTTCAGCGTTGCCTGTCATTTTGGCGGCCATCCAATCAGCTCCGAGGATAGAGGAGGGGGAGGAGGATGTACAACGTCACCACTTTGCGAGGTATTGATCTCATTGGCTACAAAAATCACGTGACCTCATTTTATCTATGCAACTGCATTTCCTGTTCAGCTCATTTTCTGTCTATGCCACTTCACAGCAGGACGTGTCTGCGTTTAAACCAATAGCTGTTCTAACAGCTCTGAGAGATAGTCTCTTCTAATACAAGAAACCATCCACCTAGCTATAGCCTAGAATAGAGTTAGATTAGAGAATTTCACTTCTTATGTAGTTAGAGAAAGTTTTAAGGATATCTACTGGTGTGTCCAGCCGCGGGACTGAAGGGGGTGGCGGCTGCGGAGGAGGGGAGCAGCAGGAGGAGAGGCTTTTGAAAGGAAGGGAGATATTGTGCAGCTCAGTGTGTTCTGTGACCTTGAATTGAAAAAGCATTGTTTTTTACCACTTTTTTGGCCAGCAGACCTCTGATTGGAGGTGAAATTGTCCCTGTTTTTTCAGTTCTATTGCAATCACTGCATGTCAGTGTTCCCAAAAACTGGCATAACTTATCCCTATAACTATTAAATAGTTTTATTGAAGTCCGTGCGTCTGTTTGCCTCAAAGAGCTCGGTTGTACGCATATTGTGTTATACATATTTTATTTTAAATTGTGCCTGTTGTCAGTGGTGTGAAGACCGCCATATTAATCCATATAATATTTAAATACTCTTATTGCAGTCTGTGCGTCTGTTTGGTTCATAGAGCTCAGTTGTACGCCTATTGTTTTATACATATTTTATAGTAAATTACGCCTGTTGTCAGTGATGCGAAGTTCGGCATATTAATCCATATTAATCCATATAACATTTGCAGACTCCTTTTTCCAGCACTTTTTAATCTGTGGGTCAGACAGGTTTAAGGGTCATGCTTCGGTCCAGGACAGGGATAGTCAATGTCCAGTTCAACTAAAATGGTTGTTTAAAGACTCCTTTTTCCTGCACTTTTTAATCTGTGGGTCAGACAGGTTTAATGGTCATACTGTGGTACAGGACAGGGAAAGAGAATAGTCTGTGACTTTTTTTCTGTGACTCTTGTTGCCTAATTGTCTTGCCTAAGATGTAGCACGTATCCAGTTTACTGTTGTAGATGTTAATTTAATGGTCATCGGCGATAATCTGTTATCGACTATCGGCATGATAATTGACGATATCGACTATCGATCCGATAACGATAGTTGACACAATTGCTTATCACTATTGTCCACCGTTCAGCATAAATTACATGATGTTGTATTAGATTGGACTTTTATAGACATGGTGATACCAATTATGTTAATTACATTTTTTATATAATAAATGGGAAACATTTAGAATCTTTTTTAATTTCCAATAGTTTTTATTTTTTTTTTATTTTTGATAACATATTTTGCATTTTATTTTAAAGTAACATTTAGTCCCCCTTAACTAACTTGAACATGTGATCGCCTGATCACTTGTACTGATGTACTGCAATATATAATTATTTCACTCATCTTCTATGGTGTAATAGGAAAACACTCATGTCAGACCTGGAAGCCTTCATTAGACATGGCAATCGAATAACACCCCGTGATCTTGTTAAGAGATGGGAAGCAAGTGGGCTGCAGAAGGTTGTACTTCCCCCTTTCCTAATGGCTAACATTTGAACTATCCATTAATAGTGGCTCTTACCAATCTCTCTTTTTTAATATAATGGGCATGGTTTTTGGTTACAAATTTAGTTCCTAACCAATAGTAAGTTGATTGTTATTGACCACATATTAGTAAAACTGATAGTCTATAAAATTGATAGTTTTGCTATATTCAATAAAAAAATATATTCTCACCAACAGCAATGATACATTATAGATATATTAAACTATGTATGCGCTGTGCCCTCCTTCTTATTGTGTATCGCTACCTTCAGGAGATTTAGGCTATGTTCACACAACTAAATAGCAGGCATAAAGCAGTGCGTACTGTACACGCTGCTATTTGCCCGCTGCTGGCTGGCGCATCCCTCTAGAGTTCTCACTGACGTTCATTCTTCCCAGTGCGCAATCACCAGGAAGAATTGACATGTCAGTTCTTTCCCTGGGCACGTATTGTGTGAAAGAACAGGTAATCATAGCTCTCAATATGACCTATGAATTACCGTAATATCGGCCCATAATTCGGGCATGTGGAAGCGCCATTACATGCCGAAGGGAGGATTGACATTATGCCGTGTGAACATACCCTTAGAGTGATATAGCAAAGTTTTGAAGATTCATATATCAATCTTGCAAGCGCCGTTTCTTCTTTCTATTGGACTTCGGCGCTTGCATGTGAATATGATGACGCAGTTGTTACAAACTACCGATGAGTGCAAGTGCCGGCTCCTTGATACGAGACATTGATATTGCTGTTAGTTTTTCCTATTTGCTGCATGTGATTTACTGCATTCAACAATATAGAGCCAACTTTCTGACAGGAGACTTTTGGCATCGCTATTAGGCTTTCATATTGGCTGAGCCTGATTGACTGACAGATAATTCAACAATTTGCTTAGGTGACTAGTTATGAGATTTGTCAATAGTGTCTAACAGTTCTAAGTTAAGCTACACAGTCTTACAATAGTGTTGATAAATCTGATGCAGGTTAAAACTGTCTAGTCTACCGTTATACCATTTTTACTTTATGCCACTAACTGTGCCCAAATTTTGGACCCTTTTTCCAGCAAACCCTCACCCCTGTCGGACAGGGTGCAGAAGTGTCTAAAGCACATAGTAGATTTGGTGTAAAGCATGTACTCCATTATCTCTGGCGCAACTGCCTTGATAAATGTGCACCATAATATCTTAGTGAAGATTTAAAGCACCGGAGCTAATCTATTAGTAGATTGAAACTGCCAACATATAATCCTATTGTTTTATGCCTGTAATACTGCTAATTGGTCTATCCTACCTTTGAATAGCCACTCTCTGGATATGTAGAGCCATACCTCACTCTCCTGATACCACGTTTATCGTGAAAAATGTATGGAAGGTATTTGGTCATTTTTTAAATTTCAAAACTTCTGGTCTTTTGCGGTCTGACCATTACTTTTTGTGATTGAAATCTAACAGCTAGAGAGATTTAAGCCCCAGTGACAGTATTTTTGGTCTTTATAGGTAGCAATTCATGTCCTACAATATCATTGACAGTCAGCAAGGTGTTGTCAGCTCAAACTATTTTTTGGAATTTAACCATTTGCAGGAAGGGTGATATATATTAGAATACATTTACCTTTTGTCTTGGCTGAGGATGCAGCAGTGAAATATCTGCATCTGAAAACTTGGCAAGCTATTAACCATCAGCCATCAGTTAGTGGAGTAAGGCAGCATGTGAAAATATTGCTGCAGGTTCAATATGCATTTACATTTGAACGAGTGCCATACACAATGTTGGTGAAGTAAGGCAGTATAGGTCAATGCCACTATAGTTTTAACATGCAGTCATACTTTAACAAGGACAGCACTCCATGTTAGGGTATGTTCACGCAGCGTATTTCAGACTGTACTGTGCGCGCTGCAATACGCCTATTGCTTCAGAAGCACTCGCGGGCCAGCATGTATTTCTAAAGCGCTCCCACTGACATTCACTTTCCCCGGCTTGTAAATGTCGGGAAGAAGTGACGTGTCACTTCTTTTACCTGGCGCGTCTTTAACACGGAGAAGACGGCAGATATTTTTAGCCGAATTACTCCCCGCAAATGTGAACATAGCCTTAGATAAAACTAGGTGGATTAATTCATACATCATAAAATCTCTAATATAAAATTCAAAAAGCTGTGCACCTAGAGGACATTTAAAAGTGATACAAAAGCAATGACTTTTAGAATACATTTAGCTCGATCAGAGGTTTTGTTGGTTTTAAAATCTCTCGGGCACTGTATATATCATATTTTTCAGACTATAAGAAACCCCTTTTCCCCTCAAATGCCGCTTTGTTTCAAAGGAACAGTAGAAAGAACAGGCCATATAGGCTAGCTCAATTGTATCTGCATCCTTGCAACATGCATATCATTGAGATGAACAGTGGGGTAGAAAGAGCTCTGCGCTCCCTGCCCTCCCTGCACACACGGCACAAAGAAGTGACGTCATCACGCCGCCTGCACTACTTTCTGTCCTAGGCCACAAGTGTAAAGCACCCGGCTTATGGGCATAGAGCAGGCGGACTCGTCGGGTAGCGTGGAGAGGTGAGTATTATTATTATCATATTTCCAAGGGGCGGAATATATTAACTATGTACTTGGGGGCCTTCATTTAGCTACCTACTGGCGGTGCCTTATATAGCAACTATAGCAGTATCTATATAGAGGCCCCCCCAGTAGATAATAGTTATAGAGGGGACCCCAGCAGATAATAGTTGTCTATGGGAGCCAGTAGGAAGGTAGCTACCTACCTACTGGGGGCCCCTGTATAGCTACCTACCTACTGGGGGGCCTCTATGTAGATACCTACTGGGGGGCCCTATCTACCTACCTACATTCTGTGGGGCTTTATATACCTAACTATGTACTGGGAGGGGCCATACGTAACCCCCCCCCCCCCAAAGGGAAGTATTGTGTGCAGTAGATGCTCTAGAAACAGGCATCCACTCTTCTTTCCCAGAGATACATTGGATTTCATTACCCAGCTGCCATGGCTTGGTGACATTACAGGAATTGGGGGTAGAGAGAAAGAGGAGTTGGGGAGAAGGGGTGTGGAGACTACAGGAGAGAGAGACAGGGGATTTTCACCAGTTTACCCTAAAGGAGAGAGGACTATTTTGGGGACAGCCTGTCAGCTACCCCAGCTTTCCACACAGGAGAATCCTGCCCCGACTCTCAGGGCACCAGGCACCCGAATGAGGCAGCAGCAAGATGGAGTCCAGTATGATAGCAGCCAGGCTACTATGAGGGAGGAGATACTGGGGGGACATTCTTTTTCAGCAGTTATAAAGTTATAGTGTGGACTGTTCTGAAGGCAATTGCTGCATCTGAGATCTCCAAGTACTGGGTCCAAACAGTTGGACTGATGCTGCATTGCGGCAGCCAGTTTGGTTGCACACTCACTGTTAGTTGGGAGGGGTTAGCTACACAGTACAAATTGGGGTAAGGGGTGGTGATGACCATGTATGAAAATTAATACAATTTTGGACTTGTTTCCCTTTTTTTCTAAAGCTTGAAAATTCTCCAAGCCAAAATTTCCATGATAACCCTTTTAAATAAAGCGGGCCAAGGGTTGGGTTTTAACCCCCAAACCTTTGGGGGGGTGTACTGAGCAAGACGGGGGCTTTCAGAATAGACCGCACCAACACAGATAAAGGTCTTGCATTTTTGAAATGCATTTTTCATTTTGCAAATCACCTGATGGCTCACATGATTTGTTACTGAACAATGTACAAATGTACAAATGTTTGGTACGTTTTTTACCTTGCAAAAACAGAGGGCGTCACCCGGGAAAAAAACCGCAGTGTGCAGTGTGCCTTAGTGTGATGTTGGTGTGAGATCAGTGACCTAGTCCCAAATTTACCCTTTAAACCCGAGTTTTTGGGGTTCGTTTTGATCCCTTTTTAAATGCCAACTTTGGGTTTTTTCCCCAAGCCCGCGTTCTCCTTGTTCCACCTCACAGTAATTTTTATTTAATTAGCTGAAAAATTTTTTAAAAAATAAAATTTATTTATAAAGAAATTTTGCCGGTGAAAAAACCTTCACCCTTAAAAAAAAGGGCATTTCATCCCACCCTGAAGCACATGACACTGGCCACAACCTAAACATTGTTTGCTTATAGGTCTGTCATATGGTTTTCACATGAATGCTGCCTATAACAATAACTCCCAATATACACATCAATAAAAATTTCTAAACAGCTGGGGTTTTTTCAGTGAATGAAAAAAGGGGTCGGGGAAAAGGTTTGCCCTGCCCTCGTAAAAAGGGCAGCCCCTCCCAATTTAAACATGGGGATCCCCGTGGGGGATCCTAGAAAAGAGTTAAGGCTCTGAGTAAATAAAGCTGACACATGAGAAAAGTTCTGAAGTGAGCTGTGTGATCACAATTAATAGCACTATTAGTAGTGTTACACCGACAGTAAATAGCTCATCCGTTAATCACAGCAGAAATAACCCAGGCGTTAACGCACGTCCTCCCAGCGGATGACAAGTCCTGCGACCTGTTAGTATAAGTGGAGTTGGGATTGTGAAGCTCCTGTACTCCTGCCCTTGTCATCATGGCTTCTTCCAGCGAATGTCTATGGGTTCTGCTTCTAGCACTGTCTGGCATACAGGTGGCCCAGGCTCAGTTTCCCAGGGCTTGTACCACAGTGGAGGCGCTGGGTCGTAAAAAAACTTTGCCCTTCCCCGGGGTCGGACCCTGCAAAAAATGTTTGGGACTCTACAGGGTCGGGGCAGCTGCACCCAGGTGGTTGTGGACGAGCGCCGGGAAATGGACCGATACCCTTTCGGTGTGGATTATCGAGAGCCGGGTGGGCCCCTGAATTCTACAACGTCACATGTCTGGTACAGGTATTGCCATCCCCACCCTCTAAGACTGGCCCGTGTGGCCCGGTATTGGCCCCTCTTCCACCCTCTATAGAATGGATGTTTCAGGTATGTGCCCTTTTCCCCCCTTCTATAGCTATCAATGTCAGGTTTTGTGCCCCTCCCACCCTCCCATAACGTCAGTGTACAGGGATGTGACTTCCCCCCCCCCCCCCCCCCCCCCCCCCCCCCCTTTTAGACTGTCAGTAAGCAGTTTATGCCATCTCCCACCTTCTAAAAAACTATCATTTTGCAGGGAAAGTGCCATCTCCCACCCTCTATAGACGGTCAGTGTACAGGTATGTGCCATCTTCCACCCTCTATAGACTGTCAGTATGCAGGTATGTGCCATCCCCACCCTCTATAGACTGGCAGTGTGCAGATATGTGCCATCTCCCACCTTCTATAGACTGGCAGTGTGCAGGTTTGTGCCAGCTCCCACCTTCTATAGACGGTCAGTGTGCAGGTATGTGCCATCTCCCACCCTCTATAGACTGTCAGTGTGCAGGTATGTGCCATCTCCCACCCTCTATAGACTGGCAGTGTGCAGGTATGTGCCATCTCCCACCCTCTATAGACTGGCAGTGTGCAGGTTTGTATCAGCTCCCACCTTCTATAGACGGTCAGTGTGCAGGTATGTGCCATCTCCCACCCTCTATAGACTGGCAGTGTGCAGGTATGTGCCATCTCCCATCCTCTATAGACTGGCAGTGTGCAGGTATGTGCCATCTCCCACCCTCTATAGACTGTCAGTATGCAGGTATGTGCCATCTCTCACCCTCTATAGACTGTCAGTATGCAGGTTTATGCCATCTCCCACCCTCTATAGACTGGCAGTGTGCAGGTATGTGCCATCTCCCACCCTCTATAGACGGTCAGTGTACAGGTATGTGCCATCCCTCACCCTCTATAGACTGGCAGTGTGCAGGTATGTGCCATCTTCCACCCTCTATAGACGGTCAGTGTGCAGGTATGTGCCATCTCCCACCTTCTATAGACTGTTAGTGTGTAGGTATGTGCCATCTCCCACATCTATAGACTGTCAGTATGCAGGTTTCTGCCATCTCCCACCCTCTATAGACTGGCAGTGTGCAGGTATGTGCCATCTCCCACCTTCTATAGACTGTTAGTATGCAGGTTTGTGCCATCTCCCACCCTCTATAGACGGTCAGTGTGTAGGTATGTGCCATCTCCCACCCTCTATAGACTGGCAGTGTGCAGGTATGTGCCATCTACCACCCTCTATAGACGGTCAGTGTGCAGGTATGTGCCATCTCCCACATCTATAGACTGTCAGTATGCAGGTATATGCCATCTTCCACCCTCTATAGACTGGCAGTGTGCAGGTATGTGCCATCTCCCACCCTCTATAGACTGGCAGTGTGCAGGTATGTGCCATCTCCCACCCTCTATAGACGGTCAGTGTACAGGTATGTGCCATCTCCCACCCTCTATATGACTGGCAGTGTGCAGGTATTGTGCCATCTCCCACCCTCTATAGACGGTCAGTGTGCAGGTATGTGCCATCTCCCACATCTATAGACTGTCAGTATGCAGGTTTATGCCATCTCCCACCCTCTATAGACTGGCAGTGTGCAGGTATGTGCCATCTCCCACCCTCTATAGACTGGCAGTGTGCAGGTATGTGCCATCTCCCACCCTCTATAGACTGGCAGTGTGCAGGTATGTGCCATCTTCCACCCTCTATAGACTGGCAGTGTGCAGGTATGTGCCATCTCCCACCTTCTATAGACTATCAGTGTGCAGGTATGTGCCATCTCCCACCCTCTATAGACGGTCAGTGTACAGGTATGTGCCATCTCCCACCCTCTAAAGACTGGCAGTGTGCAGGTATGTGCCATCTACCACCCTCTATAGATGGTCAGTGTGCAGGTATGTGCCATTCCCCACATCTAATAGACTGTCAGTATGCAGGTTTATGCCATCTCCCACCCTCTATAGACTGGCAGTGTGCAGGTATGTGCCATCTTCCACCCTCTATAGACGGTCAGTGTGCAGGTATGTGCCATCTCCCACCCTCTATAGACTGGCAGTGTGCAGGTATGTGCCATCTCCCACCCTCTATAGACGGTCAGTGTGCAGGTATGTGCCATCTCCCACATCTATAGACTGTCAGTATGCATGTTTATGCCATCTCCCACCCTCTATAGACTGGCAGTGTGCAGGTTTATGCCATCTCCCACCCTCTATAGACTGGCAGTGTGCAGGTATGTGCCATCTCCCACCCCTATAGACGGTCAGTGTGCAGGTATGTGCCATCTCCCACATCTATAGACTGTCAGTATGCAGGTTTATGCCATCTCCCACCTTCTATAGACTGGCAATGTGCAGGTATGTGCCATCTCCCACCTTCTATAGACTGTTAGTGTGTAGGTATGTGTCATCTTTCAGGCTCTATAGACTATCAGTATGCAGGTATGTGCCATCTCCCACATCTATAGACTGTCAGTGTACAGGTATGTGCCATCCCTCACCCTCTACAGACATGGCAGGGTACAGGTATGTGCCATCTCCCACCTTCTATAGACAGTCAGTATGTAGGTATGTGCCATCTCCCACTTACTATAGACTGTCAGTATGCAGGTATATGCCATCTCCCACCCTATATAGATTGTCAGTGTGCAGGTATGAGCCATCTCCCACCTTCTATAGACTGTTAGTGTGTAGGTATGTGCCATCTTCCACCCCCTATAGACTGGCAGTGTGCAGGTATGTGCCATCTCCCACCCTCTATAGACTGGCAGTGTGCAGGTATGTGCCATCTTCCACCTTCTATAGACTTTCAGTATGCAGGAATGTGCCATCTCCCACCCTCTATAGACGGTCAGTGTGCAGGTATGTGCCATCTCCCACCCTCTATAGACTGTTATTGTACAGGTATGTGCCATCTCCCACCCTCTATAGACTGTTAGTGTACAGGTATGTGCCATCTCCCACCCTCTATAGACTGTTATTGTACAGGTATGTGCCATCTTCCACTGTCTATAGATGGTCAGTGTGCAGGTATGTGCCATCTCCCACCTTCTACAGACTGACAATGTCCAGGTATGTGCCATGTCCCACCCTATATAGACTGGCAGTGTGCAGGTTTGTGCCATCTCCCAGCCTCTGTATACGGTCAGTGTGCAGGTATGTTCCATCTTCCACCCTCTATAAACTGTCAGTGTGCAGATATGTGCCAATTCCAGTGTACAGGCATGCATTCCTCCCAAGTGTTCTTCTTTTTGACTCCAATCACCCCCTCTGTATATATACAGCTCTGGAAAAATGAAGAGACCACTGCAAATTTTCAGGTTCTCTGATTTTTCTTTTCAATGGTAAATTTTTGGAGAAAAATGTACATTGTTATTTTATTATATAAACTACTGACAACATGTCTCCCAAATTCAAAGCAAAAAATTTTGTATTTATTGGCAGTAAATTCGAAATATCCAAAAAAAAAAAAAAGAAGCCGTGCTGTCAGACCGCAAATAAGGCAAAAAAAAAAAAAAAACAAGTTCAGATTTATTTAGAAACAATAAGACTAATGGTCAGGAAGAGTTCAGAAATCAATATTTGGTGGAATAACCATGATTTTTTTTATTCCTTTTGGCCTATTCCTAGCATTTGTTTTGCCATCCAGCTTGTCCTATTGCAAGAGGATTGTGAAGACCACAGCAGTGTTTTTTATACTCTCCTTCATTAAATAAGATTTGGTTCAGGTGATCACCTAATCAGCAGCACATTAAGTAGAATGAGGTGTACTTTGATTGGAATTCAACTCACACTGGAATGGAATGGCTGTCAGACATGCAGAGATGCTGATTTTTAGAAAACTGTGCAGTGGTAACCTAATTTTTTCCAGAGCCACATATATATATATATATAATATATATATATATATATATATATATATATATATATATATATATATATATATCTATATATATATATATATATATATATATATATATATATATATATATATGTATATATATATATATAGTATATATGTATTGTCAGGATTGGGTTATTTTCTTTTTTGTCATTCTCAAAAGCAATTGCTTTGGTTGAAAAATAAATATCATTTAACAGGTTCTTCCATTTGGCAAAGTCCCTTCTGTAGTCCGTTTCATCCAAATATAGCCAAGCGAGCATGCCCAGCTATGTTTAGAACTCCAATAGACCTAAGCAAGGAAGAAGCTGCGCAAGCACTGCTATCTCCCAGTTGTGTGAGACTGGCTCAAAGCGTGTTATAAGCTGCCTTTAGATGGGACTTTGTGCTTCTATGTAATCTCACTGCAAAGGGGTTTTGACATTTGACATAGTATGAATTGTTTTTGTTGATAACTATTCTAAGTCTCTGTTCACATCAGTTTTGGATTCTGTCACATATTCACCATTTTAGGCGGGACCATCGGGCATTGGGGTTTCCATTTTTGGTTTCCATGGTGTAGACTTGTGTTGCATTTTTTCCTTTAAATGGAAGCTGCAATTTAGATGTGAACAGAGACTTTAAATAAGGATAAGAATATATTTCTGATTTGCAGCAAACAAAACAAAAGCCACACAAACAAAAAAATATATATATTTGATAGGTGAATCTTAAAGAAAGGTTAGAGTCTTACTGCTTCCTTTTCAGTATCTAATGTTGGCTAAGCAGGGTTGTAGGGGCTCTATTCCAAAATGATGGGGCAGATTTATTAAGGCATTTGTGGCAGAATTCTGGCTCAATTTGCGCCAAAAATAATGGGCCACATATATGTAAACTGTGGGTCGAAAACTCACTTTGTTGCCCATATCAACCAATCAGAGCGCCCCTCTCATTTTTCCAGAGCACTGTATGAAAAGAGAGGGGCGCTCTGATTGATTGCTATGTGCAATTAAGTGAGTTTTAGACCTAGACAGTTTTCATACATGTGGCCCAGTGTCTTAAAAGCTTTTTGCCACATTTACTATGTATTTTAGTAAGTTTCAGACGCTTCCACGTCTCATCCGACAAAGGAGTGTGGCTTCACGGAAAGGGGGCGTGGCTTAATCATACCAAAAATGCGCCAGAGTTTTGTCATAGTTTCTGGCGTAAAAAGTAAGCCAACTTAATTGTGGTACACACTTAGGGCCACATGATAGGAATTTGTCTAGGTCTAAAATTCACTTTGTTGCCCATAGCAACCAATCAGAGCGCTCCTTTCATTCTCCCAGAGCACTATATGAATTAATGGGTGCTCTGATTGGTTGCTATGGGCAACAAAGTGAATTTTAGACCTAGACAGTTTTCATACATGTTGCCCTTAGACTAAACAGTTCTAACCTGCACCAGATTTTTCAGTACTATGATAAATGTGGTTCATTGTAAGACTATCTAGCCTTACTTTACACTGGGTAACAGTTAGACACTAATGATAAATCCGCCCCAATGTTTATGAATGTCTTGTCTGCTGTTGCCACTGCTTTTTTACCTACACTGAAGTGTGAGATAACTTAGTAAATCGGTTGTTAAAGGGGATGTATCGTTTCCTTACTTCGGCTGATTCACTCTTCTCTCAGCTTCTCAACTCTGTGAATGCAGGGGCGGTTCTTCCCCTCCCCAGCTGGAGACATCATCCCCCCTTCACTGCTGGCTGAGACTCCCCCCCCTCCCTCTGAGGTCCACATATCCCCACTGTGGTTCTCTCCATATCAGTCTTTTTTATAAGAGCTGTTACATGCCACAGGCTGCATTCAATCTAAATCTGAGCACTGATCTCTCACAGCTGGAGATGTATTACAGCTTTCTAAGAATGACACAGATCTGCGTGTATGCAGGGAGAGTTAGGCACAGGGTCAAAAACTGTCATGTTTTCTCATTGTACATCTGCTGCTATGTCTGTTTCTGCTAGGTGTGGAGACAGAAATGACTACGGTCCCTTAACCTCTGAGTCATGCGGGATCGACACAAATTGTGCTATTTCTGATTGTAGTAAAGCCCTTCAGTGTAATTCTGTTTCTTCTGCCTGGTATAAAATGAAACTGCTACGGACCCCTAATCTGAGTCAGAGACACAGATCCTGAATCGACCCAGGGGCTGTTCAGAATGTAATATGAGCTTCCTCAGCTAGTGAAATGCAAGGGAGGACGGGATTAAGACCCAAACTGGATATCAGTGTAAATAAAAACACAAGATAGGGACCACTTGTGAGAACAAGGCAGCTTTGCTAATGACATCCAATTGCAAAGTTGCTTGTTTTCACTGTCCCCTTATTCTGAAGACCATTTAATGAAACGATAACACCCCTTTAATGTCAGATAAAGTGGCAGGAGTCCGTCATATATATTGTACACACATAAGACCTTTTTTGTTTCCAAATCCAGTAGGCCAGTAAACTTCCAGAACTACACTAATACATGATCCACATTATTTGTCTTAAAGCAGGAGTGCATTGTTAACACCAAAATGAATGGTTCAGAGTGCCCAGTGTACAGCCCCCTGAACCTGACATTAGGGGCACCGTATGTCTGGAGAGGACCTGTGGACAATGCAGGGATAGTCCAGTCAGCTAGCTCCAAAATGTTGGACTATCAAAAGATTTTCAAGGACTGAGATGGTAAACTGTACCTCTGAATTCTAGATCAATGAGAAAGTGTTAGAAAGTGCTAAAAACAAAAGAAAAAAAGACACAAGCAAACTTCTAGTGCATTAACGGTTTCCAGAAAACTAGTAATAAGTGAATTGTTCAACTGTGGTACAACTCACTAAATATAAATAGGCACAAATATTTTCTGTGGGCTGAAAATTGCTTACTGGCGCTTAAGACTCAATATAAGAAAGTGCACTAGTTACGGTACAAACTGCACTATAGTTTAACAAAGTGTCAGTTTATTGGCACAGTAAAATTAATAATGGGTAAAAGTTACAAACTATAAAAAGTATCTGCGCAATGCGTTTCGCGTGTCCTCCTGACATGCTTAGTCAGCTGTGCTCTGGGGAAGTGTCGTGAGGACTAGTGTTGAGCGATTTTTATCGACAAAGTTGAAATCGGCAAGGTTTTTCGATGTGAGCGAAATTCCCAGATCATGCGATAATTAAGGTTTTAAAATTGTGAATCATTCTATTAATATCGCGCCTTTTTCGGCCGCTTCCTGTAATTTTGGCGGCAGCAAATCAGATTTACAGAAACTAGAGCTGGGTTGAGGAGATGTGTTGTGCGACGTCATGGACTGGGTTGTGTATGGTTGCGATTGGCTGGAAAAATCACATAGACCTCGTTTTCTAGATACAGCGTTTCCTGTTTCAGCCTCAGCTGTCTCTCAGGGTCTCTTAGGGATTAGGTATGTGCGCTTGCCTGTGGCCAAACAGCTCAGCGAATTAGTCTTTTTTGCACAGAGAATCTCTACGTATTAGACTGAGATCCTTCAATTTAGTTAGATTAGGGATTTGAACAATTTTATGTAGTTGTAGTTAGCTAGAGAATTTTAAAGCAGAATCTACCACTGTAAATTCACGGCGGTGTGGAAGGGGGGGGGTCCCGCGGATGCGAAACACAGACAAAGCTCTATCTATAAAGAACACTGGATAAAGTTCACCAGGACTTAGTGTAGGACATTGTAGTGGAATATCTTATTATTATACAGTTTTGCTATTGAAATATTTCCTGGATATTGGGCCTGCCTGAACTTATATTGGTTAAAACATAATTTCTAGTAACTGCAGTTTCTCTTTGTTAGTGCCAAACTCCACTTTTATAGCAGTATACATTTTCAGATAGGTGTTAATTTTACCCATTTTACAACCAGTGAATGTTGATATATCCACCTTGCACTTAAATTACAACCAGAATACTTTAGTCAGCACAGGTTGTTTGTTGCCAAAAAATACCGTGTTTTCGTACGAAAAATATCAACAGTTACGTGTTTTTTGACTTTTGCGCACCCAGCCTACTGTTCATTGACCGCCAGCTCTACGTAATTTCTTAAAAACAGCAATTCTATATTAACCAAGGTAGAATTGAAAGTGCAAAAAAATACCGTTTATTATATCAAAAACATAACAGTTAAGTGTTTTTGACTTTTGCGACCAGCACTGTTCATTTGACGCAGCATCTACGTAAATCTTAAAAAACAGCATTTCTATATTCACCACAGGTGAATTGAAAGGTTGCAAAAAATCAGTTTTTATATCTAAAATAATAACTGTACGTGTTTTTTGGACTTTTTGCCCGCTCCAGTTTGTTGATAGAAATACCTTGCAGTAAAATTTGAATCCAGCAATTTTGTTTTGGATTAGAGTTTGAGAATAGCTGTGATTTGCTGTCTTTTAATAAGCGACTTTCCAAAAACTATTTCTCATACTTCTCAAATTTTTATATTTTGAACATGGAGCGGAATGAAAATGCAGGTGGTAAGCGAGCAGAAGAACGGGGGGTAGCACATGGAGGTTTGAGTCACGAGAGAAGGTGCTCCTTCCAGTGCTGGCGACAACCACGCATGCCAGCGGTATCGTCAGTTGCAGGACCGTTACAGGGCATGTCTCGCTGTGGTCATGGCCCTGTGAGATCTAAGTAACGAACATCGTCGCCATCTCTGTCCTTCAGGGTTAACAACCTGCATCTAGCAGTCTTACCTCCTCGTCCTCGCAGTCACGGCCACAATGTCGTCATCATCATCATTCAGCTTCTGTCAAAAACATGAAGCAGCACAAATGTCAACTCGTGTAACCACCACTGTGGATAATCCATTTTCTGAAGACACTCTGTTGAGGACAAAATGCGGGTTGGGGTCAAAGGCATGTTAAAAGATTCAAGAGGCCAAAAAGGATGATTTTTCTTGCTCTGAAACGGGGGGGGCCCAGTTACCTCGATGCATCAGAGGAAGGTGAAGGAACGCCGGTCAATCGGCAAAAATCCGGGCGGTTCAGCAACGCTTGCAGTGCCCCTTGCTTGTAGCCCGCAGCTTCTGGATGCAGAAAGTCAGGACGACCAAGTACCACCTGTGTTGATGTGATGATGATGACGACATTGCGGATCCAATCTTGTCTTTTCCACAGAATATGCCTTTGCGGAGCTCTTCATCAGTGGACGAGGAGGAAGACGATGGGGTAGTGTCAATACGGGTTCCCGCCACCAAAAAGGGAAGAGGGCGGTCGCAGAAGTCCGCTGATATGATTCGCCAGCCACGGTCAGCGCATAAACACGTCTCGCTTATCGCCGTTCAAAAAGGTCGCAGGACCTCTCAAGCCTGGGGCCTTATTTGAGCAAGCCTTGATCACCCAGCGATGTCATATGCCGCCTTTGCCGTAAAGCATTAGTGAGGCAAGAAACAATTATGTGGTTAACCACCCACCAACATGTCTATTCACATGCAGCGAATGCATGAGTTGAAATGGAGGGAACACTTGGCAAAAAGGCCAGACCGACGACGGGCCTCCAACATGTCACTCCCTCTGTCTCAGACTCTCCTCCTCCGCCACCACCAAGCGTTCCTCAGGATGCCTGTCTCTCAAGAGTCATGATCAGGGATCAGCCTTCCGGCTTTCAGCCTCCACCGTCGCCCGAGTACACCAGCAACCAACAGAGACCCATCTCTACCCCTTCTCCTATCCGCCAGTTTGACGACCTGCACGCCGTTCAGCGGCCAGTCTAGCCAGCCAGTCTTCTGTCTTTCCAGGTTTGGGTGCAGAAGAAACACTTTACCCAAAAACCATCCCAAAGCCAAAAAAGCTGAATGTCGGCATTGCACTGGCTTTTGGCCTTGGAAATAGTTGCCTTTCCGTTGGTGGACACAGATGGGTTCCGCACGGTCATGGCCCTCGCTTTGCCCCCGAAAAATACCAGATTGCCGAGCCAGGCATTTCTTTGCAAGTAACAAACACAAAGCCGTCCCGCCCTGGCAGCACGTAGTCATCTAAATTTCAAGAGCGTTGTCTGCATCTGTGTCCTGGAAAGTCCATCTCACCAACGACACAAGGAATAGTAAGCATCGGCAAGGCCGCATTATCTCTGTGGACAGCTCACTGGGTGAGCTGGGTGGATGTCCCTTTGGGGTGGACGGTTGGCTTCATCGGCTGGCGCACGCTCTTCAAAACGCAGGGATGGTGCAGGGGCTCTTACACATGGTCCTCTGGTGGCATCAAGTTCCAGGCCAGAGACCACCTGGCCGTGTTGAAATTAATCTGCTTGGAGACCGTCCTCACACAGGTCAGGAGCTGTGGTCGGCTGCTAAGCAACGAGGAATGAGCGCTGGGCTGGGTGACAAGAACCTTGTGCCAGGCAAGGTGAGTTGGGTTGTGCGATAAGGGACGAAATCTGCTGGCCGCCTTAAGATTCGGTAGGCTGGAACCACATCCTTGCCTCGCACATGTCTTGAACCTTGTCGTCCAGAAATTCTAAAAGAGCTACCGGGCTGGACTGCCTGCTGAAGAAGGCTCGAGGTCTGAGGTTCGCACTTCCGCCGTTCGCACCCCTGCTTCGTCCGCCTTGCTGCGTTTGCAGCGTCACGCCGGCCTCCCGTCAACCGTCTCATTGTTGGACGTAGGCAACACGCTGGAATTCCACCATCCACATGCTCCAGCGTTTGTGGCAGCCAGCGCAATGCAATTACGCAGTACGAAGTGACACATGCACTGACAAGCAGCGGTACGGACCTCGGGGTGTTGAACACGAGAGTGGAGGCAGGTGAAAGAGCTCTGCACCATCCTTGCCAGTTTGAAGAAGAGAAGCCACCAAAATGCTCAGTGCTGACAATTGTCCCTTGTCAGCATGAGATTGTGGTGATCTTAGTTTCTGGAACGATCGTTGGACACTCTGAAACAACAGGTCCCGCCAGCGACGGAGGAGGAGACGGACACAGATGCGGACACGGAGCCTTTCTCTCCGTCAAATCCACAAGGCCCGACAGTTTCACAATTTCATCGGTCTTCATTAGGCAGTGGTTCGGGGTCCAGAGCTAGTGCAAGGTGGCGCATCAGCTCTCAGGGTGCATCATCTCAGGCAAGTCAGGCTGTGTTGAAGCTGTGCCGGAGGCAGCGGAGGAGGAGGAGGAGGAGGTATTCCTAGACACCGATGTTACCGACGTCCCTGCCTTGGAAAGAGGTTGGCGCGAATTTGAGGCGGAGGAGGAAGATGAGGAAGATCAGTTTGCTAGTGCCCCTCGACCCAGAGGCTTGGGAAATCAAGGCTCCATCTCTCACATGAGTGCTTGGATGCTCCATTTCCTCCAACATGATCCTCGCATTAAGGCCATCAAAATGAACAACAGTTACTGGGTGGCCACCCTCCTGGATCCCCGGTACAAAACAAAAATCAGCACTTTCCTTCCACCCACCCAAATAGAGAGTAAAATGCAGGAAATGGAGACCTTGCTGATTGATCAACTGGAGACATCTGTTGCGTCTGCTTCACGTTCCCCAAATGTCACGGTGGAACAACATCAGCGACGTGACAGCAGTAGAGTGCCAAGTAGGCGTAGCGGCAGCAGCAGGCAAGGTGGCAGAAGCCTAATGGGTGACCTCTGGCAATCTTTGTTTACCACCTCACCAACGCATGCAATGCAGGGCACACATCCAACACACAGAGATCAGCTTAAGATCATGGTGCACGACTATCTGCGTCTCAACACCGATGTTTTTGCATGTGTTCCGGACCCAATAGACTTCTGGGTATCCAAAATGGACGAATGGCCCGAGCTGGCTCATCACGCCATAGAGGTGTTGTCCTGCCCAGCAGCCAGCGTCATATCTGAGCGGACCTTCAGCACAGCTGGAGGAGTCATTACAGACAAACGCATCCGGCTTTCCACAGATAATGTGGATCGTTTGACTTTCATCAAGATGAATCAGGCATGGATCTCTGATGATGTTGTGGCCCCAATTGCCGAGGTCACCGATTAGTTGCAGTCTACTTCACATTCCTTTTCAAACAGAAATGGTCCTCTTGAAAACTTTTTTTTAAAATGATCATTTCTTACTGCAATTTTTATTCTCTTTTCCCAACATTTTCATTTTGCTGGTTTTGCTGTGAGGAGACTGTAAAAGACAGCAAGGTTTCATGACAACACCGTATTCCATTTACTCACTTTATCTTAAGAAGTTTTCGCATTGTCAATAGTTTTGAGGTCATGTTGCTGTGAGATACAGCTATAATTATGGTCCTTTGGAACAGAAATGTGGCTTCTAAGTGGCATTTCTCCCTCACAATTTTTAATAGTGGCTGAGAAGTCATATTTATAATTTTTTGGGGTCATGTAGCTGTGAGATACAGCAATAATCATGGTCCTTTGGAACAGAAATGTGGCTTCTAAGTGGCATTTCTCCCTCACAATTTTTAACAGTGGCTGAGAAGTCATTTTTATAATTTTTTGGGTCATGCTGCTTGAAATGCAGCAATACTACAGGTCCTATTATAAAAAAATGTTGTTTCTAACAGACATTTGTTCTTCACAGTTGACCACAGTGGCTCAAGGGTCATGCTTTGAATTTTTGGGGCATTTTGCTTTGAAATGCAGCAATACTACAGGTCCTATTCGAAAAAATGTTGTTTCTAATAGACATTTGTTCTTCACAATTGTCAAAAGTGGCTCATGGGTCATGCTTTGAATTTTTGGGGCATTTTGCTGTGACATGCAGCTATACTAGAGGTCCTATTCTAAAAAATGTTGTTTCTAACAGACATTTGTTCTTCACAATTGTCCAAAGTGGCTCAAGGGGATGGCATGCTTTCAGAAAAAATGGTAGACTTTTGGCACATATTGCAAATGCTGTTTTGAATCTTTCAGCTATACTTAGAGGTCCTATTCTAAAAAATGTTGTTTCTAACAGACATTTGTTCTTCACAATTGTCCAAAGTGGCTCAAGGGTAATGCTTTGAATTTTTGGGGCATTTTGCTGTGACATGCAGCTATACTACAGGTCCTATTCTAAAAAATGTTGTTTCTAACAGACATTTGTTCTTCACAATTGTCAAGAGTGGCTCAAGGGTGATGGTGCTGTCAGAAACAGGAATAGGTAGGACACTGTTAATGGACACATATTGCAAAATGACTTGTTTTGCAAGATCTTTAACATAGCTATCAATCCCTGTATTGAGACAACCCATTTAATACAATGAAAAAAAGAGAAACAAAGACATGGTGGGATTCCATCCTATTTTAAAAATGTGTTTTCTAGAATTAAAGTACTAAAAAACTTGCATGTACAAAATAGCTGTTAAAAAAATTCCTCTGAATTGTACAAGGAGGTACAGGAAAACTTGACCAGATGTAGGTTATTCAGAGGACATGGAGTATGGAGCACGGACAGAGAACAAAGTACAGAGACCATTTCCTCCAGCACGTTGAGTAAAATGAGAAAAAGAATGCCAAGATAAAGGGCACCTGGGTGTAACAGGAGCGTTAACCACCAGTATTTCCAAGTGAAGCTCAATTGGTCCACACTCATACGGAAGGGCAAGCGCTACCCAGGTATTGACTGTGTACTGAGGAAGGCTGGAGTTCTCACACTTCCGCTTCCGCACTCTGCTTCAGCACGACAGTTTTCGTTGCTGCGTCATCAGGGCATTTTAACCTGCGTGTTAATAGATGACGGACGCCAGCCTGGGCTTCACCGCACCCACTGTAACTCCGGCCCTGGGTCATGCTGTGGCCCAGGACAGGTATAGTCAATGTCCAGTGAAACTAAAATGGTGGTTGAAAGACTCCTTTTTCCGGCACTTTTTAAATGTGGGGGTCATGCAGGTTTGGGGCTCATTCTGTGGCCCAGGACAGGTATAGTCAATGTCCAGTGAAACTAAAATGGTGGTTGAAAGACTCCTTTTTCCGGCACTTTTTAAATGTGGGGGTCATGCAGGTTTGGGGCTCATGCTGTGGCCCAGGACAGGTATATTCAATGTCCAGTTCAAATAAGATGGTGGTTAAAAGACTGCCTTTTTCCGGCACTTTTTAAATTGGGGTGATGCAGGTTTGGGGTCATGCTGTGGGTCCATGACAGGGATAGTAATGTGCTTCAATAGTGATTTTAAACTGCCTTTGCACTTTAAATTTTGGGTGGATGCAGGTTTGGGTCA